>RJWT010040261.1:0-12527 GCA_004365215.1 Cuniculus paca
TTTCAAAACCCTTCCTTTTGCTTTCTGAGTGGATGGTATGTCTTTGCTGTCTGTAGTCACCCTGGTTAGTGGCAGGGCACCAGTACCCACTGATCAACCTTTTTCTATTGTCCCCTCCCATTGTCCCCAGGCTCAGGTAACCACAGTTCTACTCTCAACTTCTGTGGGATTCCACATATGAGTGAGATCATGTGGTGCTGGTCTTCCTGTGCCGGCCTTTTCTTCTTCCCCTTAGATGAGGTTTTCTAGTTCCATCCGTGTCATCACAAATGACGGGATTTCATTTCTTGTCAAGACTGAGTACCATTCCATTGCGTATATGTACCCCATTTTCTTTATCCGTCCTGCAGTTGATGGACATCTCGGTTGTTTTCATTCTTGGCTATTGCGAATAGAGCAGCAATGAAAATGGCAGTGCAGATGTCTTTTTGACACAGTGGTCATTTCCTTTGTATCTGTGTCTGGTCGTGCGATTGCTGGTGTGCTGGTTCTGTTTTTAACGTTTTGAGGAACCTCCATAACTGTTTCTCATGATTGCTATACTAATTTACATTCCCATAGTACGCAAGGGCTCCCTTTTTTTGTTTTCTTCTTTCTTTTACTCAGCACAGCTTTCAAGTAAACTAACAATATCAAGTATCTACCATGTGTCCAGTGCTGTTCATGGTACCAATGGGGAGTGGTGTACTACAAAACCATAGAGGGTATAATTTCTGCTCGATGGATGCTTATAGTATGATGAAAGAGGCATCTGTGTTCGGTTAACACTCGTTACTGGCCAGATGACTCAGGTGAGGCTGGAAGACCTAAATGGTTTCCACAAAGTCACACAGCCACGTCTTTTTACCTGGCCTCCCACATAACACACTTGAAGAGTGGACTGCTGGTGTGGAGCGCCAGGGAACTCAGAGGAGCTGTGGCCGCTGTCTTGGCAGCACCAGTCCCTGAGTGTTCCTGTGGGGCGGCAGTGGGGAGAGGAGGCTGGGAAGGATCTCACTGCAGCACGGGAGAGTGCCTGACTCCAGCAGGGGGAGTCTAGGAGATCAGGGATCTTTACTGATCTCTCTCCTCTGGCTCTCACTGTTGCTCTCGCCTTTCCTTCTGAACAGGTACCTGTGTTTCCAGGGTTGTTTCCCTCTCCATCCCAGTTCAGTGCCTTTCAAATTGGGAATGCGGCCTGCAGCAAGAGATAGTACACTCTCCATGGTGGCCCAGGACCACGTGTGTGTGGAAATGCTTTATTTTTGAGGGTATGTTTATTAGAATCTGATGGTTTCTATGATGTTCTATTATGTAATTACAAATTCTAATAACACACCTAAAAGAGGCACAACACTCAATATGAAAAACTGCTTTAACTCCACCCTGCCACAACCAGTAGACAGGAACAATCACTCAAAACCCACATGGCTTGGAAGGCCACACTGTTCACTGCTTTGCTAAGCCGTGAAACTTCCTCGGGGTGCCTGCGGCTCCTAGTGCTGGCCCCTCCGACTGTGGGGTTAACGGCTTCTCTGTGCGTGTGCATCTTCTCATCCCGAGAAGAGGGACTGTACATTCCTCGCAGAGCAAACACATTCTGGGGAGGACAGGTAATAACACACGGAATGCAGCGAGAGCACAAGGAGCTCATTTTTCTAGCTCCCGAGGCCCAGCCCCGTGCCTTTTCATTGCAAGTTCTCAGCAAATATTTATAGAATGGTTGCACAACTAGTTGAGATCACAGAAGGATTTGGGAATTTTCAGAGGCATCGGAGGCAGCCTCAGCATTGCGGGTGTGAAGGACCTGTGGGTGGGGCTGGCATCCACTCCTGGAACCCTTTTGGTCTGCAGTTCCTTGTTACCTTTCTCTTGTGACTCAGTTTTGCTTTCCAGTTTTGGATACTTCTAGGACTTGGATACGTCTTACCTCCCCTGGCCACGCTGATGGAGATGAGGGTGAGTCTGATAAGACCCACGCAAGTGTCGTTGGTGTCCCCAAGCAGAAGACAAGAGAAACCCAGGGACATAGACTTCCTGTGACCCGCCCACATCAGGGAGAACTCTGGAAGTCTTCACATCTAGAACTCAGAAGTCTTCACATCCCCTTAACCAGCTGAATGACTCTGGGGGGAATGGCTTGGCCTTCCAAAGCCTCCTTTCCCTGGACATGCTGAGGATCACCTTAACTAACACAGAAACTTAGCTGTAGGTGCTCAGTGACGCCACCTACCAGCATTCGGGACTTACATGTGTGAGCTGGTGGCTTCCCCTCCTTTGAACAATTGTGTGAGTTGTTTTATGATCAACCTCAATTTACTGAGGAAACTAGGGTTTGGTGATCCCAGATGGCTTCTCTAGGAAGTGGTAGAGTTAGAATTCAAACTTGGTTTTCTTATTCCAAAGTCTATATTCTTGTGATGAGCATCATTATTTAACGTAATTATATCAGCCTATTAAGTTAATGATTATTTTCCCCAGCCCAGGGGGGTTCTTATGGGAGCTAATTTCTGTTAATGAGGGGAGAGTTGACTCATGGTGGGTCTGGGGGCACAGCGGTAGGAAACCGAGGGAGAAAGAAGGGAGGGGGAGGGCAGGAAGGAAGGGCTAAGTTTAGGAAGCCCAGGAGGCTGCTGCTGAAGGATTCCTGGGTGGCCTCACTGCCGCCTCAGCTCCCTGAGTCTCCAGGCAGCCATCAGACCCGCCTTGGGTAATTTTAGTCAACAGACCAATGAACCGATATTTACTCTGGGATTTAGAAGCTGATGCAGAAGGCTTATTGTTGGAGGTCACTCAGCGGGAGGGCTATTTTCTTGGCCATATAATCCCAGACCTCCAGTTCTAAGAGGTGGGTGATGTTCTTTGGAGAGTTTGTGAGCACTTGGTGATTTCCATCACTTTGCCAAGCTAATGCAGAAGAGGAGGGGCTGGTGCTGTGTCTGGGGTGGGACTGTCCTCTGATGACCCAGCTTGTCCAGTAGGAGGCACCAATTGCAGATGACTTCGATTCCTTTAGTCACTTTCCAACCTGGTCTTTAAGAGGTGCTTTTACTTTCTTTGTTCTAATGAACTCTCCCAGCGATCCTGTGCGGCAGGTACCAACATCATACCTGTCTACAGGTGAGCAATCTTGGGCTCTCAGGAAAGCCATGGCCCATCCAGAGTCCAGAAGCCAGGCTTGGTTCTAGCTCTTCTGAGTCACATCCACTGTGACCTTTCTGCTTTTCCTTCAGCCTCAGCTCTTGAAGAAAGGACCCAGCAATTGTGAAAGGTGAGCACTCAAAAACTGTATTGCCAGTCTCAGAGGACCTAAAGTCCTAGGCTGTGGGTCTACATTGACTATGTTTCTGGTCCTCAGTTACTTTTCTCTGAAGCACGGCTTTTCAACAGGTGTTGAAATCACATGGTGACCTGTCTCAGTATTATTAAAACCTTTGAAAGCCATATCGGGTTTGTAAAAGCAATGCAAATCCTTGAGAGAAGTCGCCCATGAGCCATCTCCTTTTCAGTGGTAGCCGTTGTTAATAGCTCAGGGTGTATTTTCCAGACATTTCCAGTGTGGGTATGCCGTGCGTGTGTTATGTATAAAATGTTTCAGTGCTCATACCATACCTATAGTGTTGCGGCTTGCTGTTCTGCTGAGGGTCCTTTTATGGACACGCATTCATGTGAGTACCCACAGCCCTACCTCATTCTTTTTAATGCATGCTTAGTATTAATATTTCATTTTGTGGATGAACTGGTTTATTTAATCTATTACCTCTTGATGGACACTTAGGTGATTCCAGCTTTTTCTTTTACACACAGTGCTTCGGTGAGAATCCGTGTACAGTTGGATAAATTCATATAAATGAAACTTCTGGCACTCAGGATTTGTGCATTTAGAATTTTGATCGATATTGCCACACTGCTTTCCAAAGAGGCTGTCCCCATTTACCCCATCAGTCTAAGCATTGTTTTTTACATGTGTTCAGTGAGTGCTGTGGAAATTGCTGCTGATACTTTATTCAATGATTATTGCGATGCAACTCTCCACTCTACTCAGGGATGATTCCACTGCATTTTGGAGTGTGTGATTTTAGTCCCCTCTCTGCCCTTCCTGGCTGGGGTACGGGGGAGTTTGCTTGACTTCTCCTAGAGGTAATAATATCTCGCTTGAAGAGTAGCGTCAGGGACCCAATGAATATTTGTCAAACCTCTTGATCCAGCACGGAGGAAGTGTGTGCCCTGCATGCCGTCATCTCCGCAACGGGAATGGTCTGCTCCTGCTAGGTGGCCTTAATGAGACAGGATCGTGAGGTTTGTCACAGGACTCAGAAGGACAACTGAGGCATGAATTGGTGATGGTCTGCCTAGGCTTGTAGCAGCAAAATTAAAACTCTTAATTTCATGGGCTCTAATTGTCTTCAGGGCTGTGACTTTGTCTTTCACTCCTTCGTCTTCCTGCAAGCACAGGGTCCAGTGTCTGGAATGCAGCAGGTGTGGTTGGATGCCGTGCACAAGGGAGGCGAGGGTTGTGACCAGCGAGTGCGTGTGCCCACAGGAGGCCGCTAAGGTTTTTATCTGGCTGTGCTCCCGCAAAGCCCTAAGTGCTCATAGGTGGGGCTTTTGTGAGGTGATTGGGTCATGGGGCGCGATACTCATCAGAGGATTAGTCCAGCGGTAGTCGTTGGGAGATGAAGCCTGGCCAGAGGAGCTGTGGCCTGGAAGATTGTGTTTCTCTCCCTCCTTCCTTGATCTTTCTCTGCTTCCTGCTGCCATACTATGAGCTCTTTCTCTTCTGCCCTGCTGCCCTGCTTTGGACTGAAACCTACACGGGAGACTGATGGGAGTTGGGAGAAGGGGAAAGAGAAGGGGAGAAAGAGAGTGTGCACAATCCGTCTCGGCATAGAAATTCACCTTTAGAAATTGCCTTTGGGACTGGGCTGTGAAGCTGGGAGGGCAATGTGGGTGCTGTCGGGAGGGAGGATGGGGGTATGGAATGGGGGCTGCTTGGCTTCTGTGGATTTGGTGTTTGAGTGTCCCCTCTCCCTGTGGATGTCTCTGCATCCTGCTAGTATGTTCTCTTCTGTTCTGTTTTTGGAAATAGAGTGTCCTTCATCTTCCCACACTCACCCCCCTTGTCCTGCCTGCCACTAAGAGACACCTAGTGTCAAGAACTTTACTCGAAAGGCTTCATCCCTGGAGTCCAGGGTTGTCCCTTGTACCCTAGGTACGGACACAGATGGGAGGAAGCAGGGCTGGGCTGGAATGTGGGAGCAAGGTGGGGATGGGGCCGAGTCACTGGAATCATAATCCAGGTGTGGCCACCGACTTCTCATCATGCCACATGTCCCTACGCCTCGGCCTTCCCTGACATGGCTTTGATTCTGTCTTCCCTTGCCTCACACACAGGAGCAGCAAGGACAGCTCAGAGCAAGAGAGTCATAGGACAGAGATCTCTCAGCCAGCCACACAGGATAGTGGTGCTGCCAGCACATCTGTCACAGGTCCTCAGAGGTTCCTCACAGAGGTGGGGGTCTCCTGCTTGCCTGCTCCCAATTTATTCAGAGAAGGCTAAGTCTGAATTCCTTCTCTGCCATATCCTAATTGTATGAACTTGAGCAAATTACTCAGCTTTTCTGGGCTGGAGTTTCTGCATGTATGAAATGGAGGTAATGACAGTATCCTATTAGTTTGTAAGAGTATTCAACATTGTCTTTGACTGTATGTGAAAATTCTATTACAAGACAGACAGACAGACCTTGGTTTATAATCAAGTGGGCTCCAGGCTATAGTATGTTGTCAAGCATGCTATATGCGTGGTGCGTGCTGCGTGTCCCATGGCTAGGGCAAAATACCTGACACCCACAATTTAAAAGAGGAGAGATTTATTTGATGCGCCGTTTCTTGTGGGTTCAGTCCGTGGCAAGGAGGACTGTGTTGCTGGGTGTGGCGTTTGCTCATTGCTCTCTATTCCTGCTTTCTCTTTCCTCTGATATCTTTCTTCTTTGCCTCGACTTCCCTCATGGGGCAATGTGGAGGGTGACAGTAGTTGAACCGAGGCCTATATAGGTCACTGGGAACAAGTACTAAGTCTTCCTCGTACCGAAGAATGGGGGAAAGCCATCGAATAATAATTCCGTCCCTCTTTCTTTTAGCCAATCCATGTTTGTTGAGCCACTACAGCGGGCAAATGTCACTCTCAACGCCAGGAGCAGGCAGACCTGTGTGGGCAGCTTCTTCCTTCTAGTTCTTGAATCTTCCCTCATTTTCAGTCTTCTCCTTTGTGCCTTCCTTTGCCAGCATGGTTCACTTTCTCTTCTCCCCATCTCACACGGACTCTGAGGCACCCCGAATGATTTCTAGGATAGACACACATGCTCCCACCCCACTTGCTACCCATATGGTCAAAGCCATGAATTTGTGCCACGGAGAGTAGACTTCCTGCTAGATGGATGTAGAGGGAAGGAACGGGCAGAAATGTTTTTCTGAAGGTAGCCGGTCAACATCAGCACATAGGAGCGTGGATTTCCAGCTTGCGCGGCTGGGAAGAGTCAGGGCCAGCATGCTGCCCCACTCAGAAAGGCATAGCCTACACAGCCCTCTGTATGGAGGGCGGAGTCTTGTTTTGGAGGAGCAGGAGTGGGTGGGTCTCATTCATCTATTCAGAGAGGAAGGGAGGGGGCTTCTTAGAGCCCAGGGACTGACAGGGAAAGGCTCCCCCTTCATCATGGAGTAGGTGGAGGTGACCAGGATCACGTCGGCCCTGGAGGGACTGGGTTTTGCAGGAGGCCTGTCTGTGTGAGCCTGGTCCCTGTGACTGGAGGGAGGCCGGGGGCCTTGCCTGTGGATTTGGAGCCAGAAATCTCAATGGACGGGGTCACACTTGGGCAGGAGGTGGAGCTGGGAGGCCCCCTGGAATCTCAGCTGGGAGGAAAAGCAGGCTGTAGGGGAGGCTGGCTGGGTCAGGGACCTCCAGGGGTCTGATTCAGATGGTCCTGCCACATTTCCCCACAGGCGCAGACCTGGGTCGTCCGTTTCCTTGTTCCCAGAGAAACAACACCCGGACTGTCTCAGAGCCCCTTCGGGAGACCCTGTGGCTCTCTGGGCTCCTCGGCTGCAAATCCCTTTGGAACCAGCAACGCCTGGGAGATGAGACAGAACAGGCGGACCTCTGACATCCGGCCATTCCCGGCCAGGCTGTGTCTGCACCGCTCCCCAGCGGAGGGGTCTGCGCACTCCTCACCAACGGGCCAGGTGACAGGCTGGCTGAGAGCAGACACAGGCGCCGACAGGCAGGGCGGTGGCGGTGGTGGCAGCAGCGGCAGCAGCGCGGCCCGTCTGGCGCTGTGACAGCTCAGTACCTGCCCCGCCTGGCTGACAGGCGGCCTGTTAATTGGGGCGGCAGGAGGGAAATTGCGTGGTGGTTTGCTGGGGCTGCCGCGCCAGCGGCCTGCTCAGCCCTCACACCCTCAAGCAGAGGGATGGGTGTGAGAGCTGCAGCCTGTCCCCGGCCTGCGACAGGCAGGCCTGGTGGTGGGCCTGTGTTTGAAATATTGTATTTTAAAAAGTTTTTTTCTTCTTTCCTGAGAAAGGAAGGGTGGAAGAAGGCGGCCTGTAATTGGGCTCTGGAAGGTCATTGATTGTCAGAGGAGGGTGAGCTGGGGCCTAAAGGAGAAGCCTTCAGCACAGGCTCTTCCACAACGCTGAGGAGTGGCTTTGTCCTTTCCAGGGGTCCTCAAGGGACAGGCGGGGGCCGCCCCACTGGGACTCGGGCCTCAGCGGATGCTGCCTTTGCTCAGATGGAGCAGACTGAGAAAGCAGAAAGATGCACTGAGGTCTGGTATAGAGTGCAACTTTCCTATTCACACACACACACTCTCTCATGACTCAGAGTGCGGCCAGGCTCAGGGGACTCTGGGGGTATTTACTCACCTTTCATGCAGGCTGTAGGGCCACAGAGAGATTTGCTAACAGTCACACTCTAGTTAGAGATAGGGTTGTATGCCTCCTATTCTAATCTGGGGTTCAGAGTGATGTTGGAGATTCCCAGGGTGCCTGATTACTCCTTTCTTTTCCACTGAATACTATTTCTGCCTACAGATGTGACTAAGATCACATTCTTAGAGATTTATTCATTTCGATTCAAGCTTAGTTCACAATTATACAGCAGAGTCTCTTGGGAGGGCTTATATGTTAAGCTCTGTCAGTAATTTCTCCCTTAGCAAGAATAAGGGAGATAAAGATATTGGCTACCTGGGGGCTGGTGTGTGTGTGTGCGCACGTGCTGGGGGCACTTTGAAGGAAGGAGGGTCTGCAGGGAGGAAAGCAGCTGGCAGGGCCACGCCAGCCAGGGCCAGGCAAGCGCTGGTGGAGGCCAGGGCCCCTCTGACTAGCTTCATAATTAGACCCCAACAGGGGAGGCTTGAGCTCGGTGCCCCTCCCACCTGTGGGCAAGTGAGGTGCCTGTGGCCCTGTGTCCCTGCTGAGGTGGCCCGTGCTTCCCACAGCTGCCATTCTCCTGGAGTCTGACAGAATGGGACCTGTGGGGAAAGCTGCCACGTCAGCACCCAGCCTGGTTTGCACTCCAGCAGCTAATTAAAGCCAGGAAGGTAATTTATTGCTGAGAGAGAATGTGCGGGAGGTTTGGCTTAGTTGAAATGGCCCCCGAAGAGTTATGGAAAGCTAAAGTGGGTTTTCAGAAGCAAAAGTTAATTGCTCTTCACTTAGCATTTCAGTGTCATGTGGCTCTGAGTTACACACACTGAGTGGAGGCTGTTACCCAGATGCAGGCATGTGGGGGGAGCATGGGGGGTGCTCCTTGGAGCCCAGCTCCCAGGTGGTTGGAGGCCTCTGACCAAGGATTAAAAGCGCCACCCCTCTTCCCATGGGGGCTTTGTTGGCTGCCTGGACTCCTGGCCCCGCTGGGGCTGGACCAGGGGACATCTGTGTATGGAGATTTTGTGAGGAGAGAGGAGTTTTGGAGTCTGGGGGTGAAAGTGGGAGCCGGGGGTGGCTCCTAGTCCTGCCCTGACGGCTTAGCAACTTGAGTAAGCGCTTGCTCCTTTCTGGGTCTCCCCTTGTTTGATGGTCACTAGGGTACACTGTCACTTGTGTCAATCTTTGACACTATGACTCATTTCCCCAAGCTTTCTCACCAATGCTATCCATACCTTATGACCCATTTGGTAGAGGGGAAGACTGAGGTGAAAGATGTCCAAGCAGGGATATGGCATGTGGAGCACACGAGAGTGACATGACTTTCAGCTGAACTGTAGTATATTTGCTACCTGGAGAGAGGAGCTTCTTGGGCCACAAAGTGTTTCCTTATTCTATGGGTAAAGGTATTTGGGGAGAGATTAAAAGGCAGGAACCAGAGTTGTGTTATCCAGAGAGAAACAGGGAAAATGGAAAGGGTGCAAAGCCACCTTGCACAGGGGCCATGTATTCCTGAAGGTATGACTGGTGTTGGGTGTCAAATATTTAAAATGACCTCTGTTTGTTTAGGGAATGTGTTAGTCAGCTTTCCCATCACTGAGACACAATACCTGGCACTCATAATTTACAAAAGGAAAGGTTTAATTTGGTTTACAGTTTCAGGGGATCCAGTCCATGGTTGACTGGCTGTAAGGCAGGAACAGCATGACAGAAGTGTGTGGTCGAGGGAAGCCGTCCAGGTCATGGCAGCTGGGAAGCAGAGCAGGGGAACAGCACTGGAGAGGATGGGCCCAGGGACCAGATATAGTAGCCGAGATCACACTTCCATGACCCACCCAGACACACTTGGAAGTATGCTTTGCTCATCCCCTCAGCGCCTCTCAAGCCAATCCAGCAGACAGTCTGAATGGTCATGGGAATTAAGCTGAGAGGCTCCCGTGAGGTCTGCCAGCTACACTTTGGAGGAGAAAGGTAGTGGGTAGCAGTGAGGGCTAGGGTTCTGCACTTAGGCTTTCAATCTGAAGGAGTTTATAAATGGTAACACATTCTGGAAACACATCTGGTCATATCTCAGGTAGAAGTTGCATTCTAGAGTCAGCATGGTGAATCCAGGAAAGTAAAAATTATTTTGGAAAAGTTTTATATTGCAGGGACCACTCTTGAAACTTGAAAGTGAAGAATTCTTGTTTTGTTTTTGTCAGTCTTCTTACTCTGCTTTTCTTCTCCTGGGAAAAAAATGAGGTCTAGTTTCCATGGGGATGGAAATGTACAGGGGGAGTGATGGAGTAAATAAAGATATTTAACTTTCCTCTAAGTGTGTTTTGATGAAGTAATGTAGAGGAGATGCATATTTCACTACTAATGCTGCTGCCCAGCACCAGGACCAATAAAACCATGTAGAAAGGTCTTTCTTAGGCCAACTTCTCTGTAAATAACATAAGCCCAGTGAGAATTTTGAATAAATGAATGAACAAAAGTTTTTGGAAAAACATTACTAACTTTACTTGTGTTTTCCTCACACCCATTTCTGTCTCTGTTTCTCTTTGTCTTTCTGTCTTTCTGTCTCTCTCTCTCCTTATTGTGAACAATGGAAATGTCTAGATTATACTTTGTGGACAGGGTTGAGTACATAGTATCTGTGGTTCAAGAACCATAGTGAAAACAACTAAGCATTCTGGATGTGCCACCCAATGAAAATATTTCAGCACATCACACAGGTCACACATAAAATATTATGTCTCGGGACTAAGTCATAGCATCATTAATCCGTGAGGCTTAGAAATGATACTGAACTTCGCTTGCACAAGCCATCTACCCAGCGATTTCTGGTGAATATAAACATTATTCAGCATTTAGCCTCTCCCCTTTTAGTGTTTCTAGTTCTGGATGTTGGGTCAAATTTTCCCTGCTTCTCTCGAGAATGATCTGAACAGCTCAGAATGCTGTCAGAATCCCAGTGAAGGCCCGAGGTGACTGAACACTAGCTATGAATGGCAATCAAATTGTGCTCCAAACTGTAGATGCAGACTTCCCATCCTTCAGCCAAAGGCCGAATTGGCATTCTAGTATATGTCTGAAGAAATGTAAATGAAGTGGCTTTGGATTTGAGTTCATCTGTCTTTAGACTAGAGATTGCATTTAGCAAAGTACCAAGTGCTGAAGAAACACAAGACCTTTCCCACGGTCATGTTGAAGCATTATGAATTTAAGCAGCATTTCCAAAACACAAGCATCCTTTGCTCAGCCCTTTTGGAGGGTGGAAGCATTCTCTGATGATCAGGTCCAAAGGCTCAGTTTCCAGTTGAAACTGGAAGCGGCTGTGGCCAGTGACTCCCTGTCTCTCCCACTGCATGTCAGCCTTACATGCACTGGAGGAGTGGGGCGACAGGGCCCTCCCTGCAGGACAGGGAGTGGTAGTTCCTACATGCTGATGTCTTCAAAAAGAATTTGGTTTCTGGGATCAGACACATGTGTGTTCACACGCACACACACACACACACACACACACACACACACACACACAGATATACAGATAGACAGAGACAGACAGACATATAGAAGATAGGTGAGAGGAGAGAGGACAGAGACAGAAAAAGAGAGAGGAGAGAGAGAAGAGAGAAAATGGCTTCATTTTCTTCGGGAGGCAAATCCTAATATATTATTGGGATGGAGTGAGAGCAGATGCAGGAAGCATTATTTAGATGATGATGAGACCAGGAGAAAGGGAGGAAAATGGAGCTACTGATCATTGCACACTTTTAGGGAGAGAAAGTCTGGCAGAGGGCAAGAGAAACACTATAAATTAGCAAGGTTAAGAGCCTTTTGGAAGTGAGGGCTTTTATTCTTCCTGCAATATGCATATTCTGGTTCAATCATTCTAAATGAAGTGTGCCTTTTCTGTCCTTGAAAACTTCTGGGGATAAAGCTCTAGAAGTACATCTCGATGGAATACATCAAGATTTCAAAATTTAAAAACTTCATTCTATAGATAATAAAACTGAGTCCATTAGCTAGAGAGTGGACAGCCAGGAGGGAACCCAACCTAGCTGTACTTCTTAAAACTTTTCATCACTTAGGGACAGACAGGAGTAGACACAGCTCCCCAGGAAGGCCATGGTCTGAAACATCTCAGCACAAGTGTTCAGTGTCTAAAGTAGGTAACAGGTACACCCAAGTTTCATAAGTCCCCCTATTAAAGAGAGTCACACTTTTGTCCTGAATTCACTTTGGAACATTCAATTTAGAAGGTCAGGAAGTGGCTGCTGTGGTTCAAATGTAGTTTTAATGTGTCTCCCAAAGGCTTATGTGTATGTTATTCAGCTTTGCTGTGACAAAATACTCGAAGAAATCACCTTAAAGGATTTATTTTGTTTTTTTAAAATTTTTTTTATTTTAAAGAGAATAAAACAAAACAAAACAAAACAAAACAGAGTAAAACACAACAAAGCAGATCAGAGCAGAACAATGCAAGCAATATAGGACTTCAAAACAAAACAACAGGAAATAGACAATGACTACCCTAGCGTCTCTTGTTTTCTTTGAAATGGTTGTTCATACCTTTGCACACAATAAATTCAAACAAAACAAAATAATATAAAACCATTCAAGACAAAAGAGTGAAAGCATTA
>RJWT010040262.1:0-12522 GCA_004365215.1 Cuniculus paca
ACCACTACATGGAGCATTTTATGAATATATTTGCTGACTTCCAAGAAGGGACTATGAACATTAATTGTGACACTTAACAGATTAATAAAGCTCTGGGTGTGTCCACGGATGATTGACATGTAAACCACATGTCAAAGAAGGGAGACTCACCCAAATGTGGGTGGCACCAACCAATAGGCTTGCAGCCTGGATGGAATAAAAAGGGAAAGAAGAAGGAAGTTTACCTTTTTTTGTTGTTTTTTTTTTTCCAGAGAAGCTCTAGTCTTTGCCGTTGCCTTTAAACATCGGTCCCCAGTTCCTGCAGGTTTCCAGTGCAGATTCCTCAGCCTTCAAATGAGACTCTGGCTTTCACACACAATTCACAGAGGTGACTCAGCAATGAGCTTCCAAACCTTCAACCTTTCAGTGTTACTATTACCATATTGAAGTCCAGACTCATTTGTACAATGAACAAGGAACTGCAAGCACACAACTCAAAAGGCAAGCAAAAAGCAGCTACTTTTATTGAAGATCACAGGAAGTTGCACTCAGAGCAAGTCTATATGTCTTAGTTACTTTTCTCTTTCCTGAGACAAAATACTCAATAACCCAAAGTTAAAGGAGGAAAGGTTTAGTTGGCTCACAGTTTGTAGAGGTTTCATCCATAGTCAACTGGCACCAAGACAGGGTGGCACAGCAGACAGGCATTACAGAGGAGAAACAGTTCATGGCAGGCAGAAAGTCACAAAGCAAGCAAGGTACCTAAGCAGCTTATTTCTACCCCTTTTATACTCTATCTAGGCTACTGGGATTAGAGCAGTGCTAAACCAATCAGTGGACTGACTTAGCAATCACACATCCTTAATCCCAGCATCACACACTCTAGATTCAGCCACCTCTGAAAAAGCCCCACCTATGCCTGCATGAGGCTAGGGGGGACATCTAAACACAAACCATCACAATGAAAGGTATGGCACAAATATAAAAATGGTGCCAGGGTGACAGGAAAGCAAAAGCACAGCACACAGATCACAGTGCACAGCACACAGCAACAACCTAAGATAAATCAGGCTTTCAGGATTTAATGAATATGCATCTCAGCCCAGGTGCCTCAACTGAATCTCTAGGTGTGATTGACAGGAATGATTGACAGGGTGCTGCGTTCTCTTGGGAGTCTCTCAACATGCATGCCTGTCCCAGAATTCACTCTGATCTTAATTATGTGTGTGACATGTAGTACATATTTATGGACCTTTACTGAGGTTTGAGTAGGGTGAAAGTAACTGGAGGTCTGGCTATGAGATTCAACACACATGTGCTTTTGCCTAGGGCAGTGATGGTGAACCTTCTAGACTTTTCAGTGATCCAAACTGCCTGATACACAGTGTGATAGGTTCACCACTGGCCTAGAGCATCAGAGATCTCCTCAGTTATTGTTATGTAATTTTGTACCTCTCTTTGGACAATGGAATAGCCATGGGATGCTATATATATTAAATGAGTGGAAGGGAGTGATTTTCTCAGCTCCATTGTTTCTAAACATACTATTACTGGATCTGCCAGCTCTCCAGGGTATGGGCAGCCATTTTGGATTCTTCCACCTCTGAGTCTGTAAACAGCCTTTGGGACTTTTCTGATCCTGTACGTCTACCCACTAAATCCTTTTTATAATTATATGTATATTTTATATTGATTCTGTTCCTCTCCTGAACCCTAACTAATAAATGGGGATCACAAGCCTCCTGCACTGAGGTGTTTCTGCTCTTGGTGCAGTTGGACAGGTAGTTCCTTGGAAAGAAATGGTTTCTGTGAAATATCTCCCAGCAGATGCTCACAAGTAACTAATTGCTGGGATCATCAGCCCTAGCCATTTACCTTCTGAAAGCATCACTCTTGACTTGATCGTTTAATTCTCGAAGTGCCTTCAACTGACAGAGAACTGTGCCATTTCACTTGCAAAGCTGATTGCAAATTGTTTTCTGATTGCAGATTTATTTTGTTTGTGACAAAATGTTTCCCACTAATTGCTGAAATAATCTTGTAGGAACTTGCTATTCAACACCTCATTTATTAACCCACTGTAGTTTCTCTCTAATCTCTGTTTTCATCTTTTTATTTATTTTAAACACCTATTTACAGGATCATTAATCCTCATCAATATTATCTGGAAGGCTTGGACAACTACAAGAGCTGTTACTGCAAAGAAAACCACACAATCAATTAAACTTTACACTGGAGCTGCTGTCGTGTTCACCAACGTGTCCTTATAGGGACAAGAGGTGAAGAAAAGACCTCTTAGCTTGTGTACAAATGACAATGAAAAGCAACTGAAGTAACTGTCATCCATTGGAAGAGAAATATCCATTCTTTGTCTTTATCCAGAAAGAAAATTAAAATTTTCCAGCTCTTTCTTATCTAACAGCCACAAATGTATAGAACATGTTATGCTTCAGGAACAAAAACGTCTCCCAAGGTTCATTCGGTTATAGGATTGGTTACTGATGGGATTTGGAGAAGTGATTGGGCCATGAGAGATCTAACTACATCAGTGATGAGATCATCATTTGATGGCCTTACTAGGAGAAGGTGGAGACAGGAGATGGGGCCTGGTTGAAGGAAGTGGTCATGGTGTGACCTTGGAACTGTATCTGGTCTCCGCCCCTCACCTCTGGGTATTTCCTTCCTCTCTGTTTCCTGATAGTGATGAGATGAGCGGGTTTCTCCCCCACTGCCCTTCCGCCATATTTCTGCCTCTTCGCAAGTCTAACGCAATGGAACTGGCCAAACATGACTGAAATCATGCACTGAAAAATCTTTCTTCCTTTAAGTTGCTTCTTCCTCAGATATGTGGTGACACCAACCAAAAGCCGACTAACACAGAGCACTAAGACACATTCAGAAAATATTCCTTAAGTTTCCAGCAATATTCATAGATAGCCTATTTGAGGGATATTTTGACCTACTATGAAGCAGAAATAAGATGAATGCAGACTCATTAAGCCAGAAAACATTAATGATTGAAGTGGCCTATTATAGCTCATTCATACAAGAGAGTAAACTGAGGCCCAGGGAACCCAAGAGGTTTGACCAAGATTCTGTGCCAGTGCAGCCCAAGTCGCAGCCAGTGAAGGGAAGCCCACAGACCCTTCCGTTCAGCTCTGTCCCTGAGACTTCTTCTATTGCACTTGAGCTGGAGGGAAGTGGTACTGCACATGCACGCTCATTTTGCTAGGAGCTTGCCAGCAATTACAGAAAATAATTGACTTTTTTTCTAAGCACCCACTGTGGAGATGACAAAGTTTTATTCCTTTAAATGCTGCTAAAGGTTAAAATTCATCATGCCCGAACCTAAAGACCTGTCTTGGAGATTCTTTTATGGCGATCTTGACAAATGTCAGCCCAGAATAAGCCCTAACAGACCTTGTTAACAGTTCCTGTCCCCAACACAATGCTCAGCAGAGGCAAGGAGCTCAGAATTTTAGTTGAATAAGTGACTGTGTGACAATTTCTTTGGCCTTTGTTATGAGAGTCATTCTCAAGACTTTTATCTGACTCTAATTTTTCCAGCTCGGCTTGGCCAAAGTTCAGGTCAAGTTGACCTCAATTCATTTACCTTTTTGGACATACTTTAAGCTCAGCTACATTAACTCTTCCTTCCTGGTGGGCTCCTGTATTCATTGTAAGTCCCCTTTTCTGGATCTGGCAGGGAATTGCCTATAATTACCTTTAATGTACTCCTGGAGCAAAGATATGCACGTTAAGAGCCAAAATAGAAGGTTAACTACAAACTGTGCGGTAATGCAATTACCTCCCAATTATCCCTTTCAGCGTTTAGGGAGTGAATAGGAGACATTAAGCCCAATTCTGCAGTAGAGTCCTTGGTTACTGAGGTTGAGTGGAGGTTGGGAGGGGCAGAAGGTGGGAGAAAAGTAAGTTGGCAGCTATGGGTAATGAATGCCAGGGAACGCTGGCGACATCTTACTGGAATGATTCCTGGTGGCTTGGAATGATTCCTTTTGGATATATTTCAAATTCTTCTGGTAGTTGAACTCTTCTGACAGGGAGCTGGGTTACCAAGGGTCCCGGGTCTATTTGATGACCCTGTACTTAGCAATGGTCTAGTGCAGGGTTCTGTTTAGAGGGGTGCTTTCCCCCGGAAGTGCTTATCTTGGTTACCTGATTGCTGAGATCAGATGTTCATCCAACGTGAGTCAGTCAATTTGGGGCTGGGATGTCTGGTGAGCATCCTGTCCAGGATGGGCTTTCCTGCAAAAACAGGCAGACTTGGAAAAGCTGGTTGCTGAGGGAGCCTGACTCTGAAGCCAAGAGGAAAGATGCTAAGCAGAGGGAGATAAGGCCAGCGTCTCGGAACAAGACCCATCCGGAGAAGGCAGGCACTCCTCTCAGTCTTGGATGAGACATAGGAGCCTGGACGTGACTTCGGGAACAATGAGAACCAAAGAACTCAGGCAACTTGTGTGCCAACTTCACCAAGACCCACATCTCGCTGGTGTCACATTTTATCACCAGGACTTCAGCAGCTGCATCAAGCAAACCAGTATCTAGTTTGTCACCTTTACTCCTTAAATCCTCCCTTGTCTTTCTCAGTTGGTTAACTCTGTGTGTGTGTGTGTGTGTGTGTGCGCGCGTGCACACGCACAGTGCACGCATTCAGGCGCATATTACCCGGAATCACACCTGGGGCTTTCACGCTGGGTTACATCTCTGGCTTTGTTTTTGTTTGTTTGTTTGTTTGTTTTCCTTAATTTTGAGACAGGGTTTCACTAAGTTGCCCAAACTGTGCTTGAACTTTAAATCCTCCTGCCTCAGCCTCCTAGAGCACTGGGATTACAGATGTACATCACTATATCCAGCTAATAGACATCATTCTTAATCTAAATTACATCCCCCATAAAAATATTGGCTGGCATGAATTTCGATTGCTGCATAAAAGCCATCCAAAGCCTCAGGGACTCGTGCTGGGAACTTTTCACTGTATTTCACAGTCTGCAGCTTGGCTGGGATCAACCACCTGGGTCTCTTTCGCACAGCTCTTGTGGATGCAGTCACAAGAGCTCACCTGGGCACAGGGTCTGAGCTGGCTCATTCCTATGGCCAGTGAATGATGCTGGCTATTGTGTGGGATCTCAGCGGGGGCTTTGGACCAGAACCTGTGCATGTGGCCTCTGCCTTCAGCCTGGGCTTCTCATAGCCTGGCAGCTGGGTTCTGAGATGCAGCGTCCCAAGAACAAACATTCCAGAAGACCCAGCTAAAAGCCACCAAGCCTCTTATGGCCTAGTCTCTGACAGCCTGAAATATCCCTTTGGCCCCAACCTATCGGGCTGATAAGTCACTAAGGCCAGCCCAGATTCCAGGCTCCGAGGGACTCCTTGAGTTCCTGTGCACGGAGTGCAGTGCCTCCCGAAGAGCGTCCAGGGTGTGCCACCATTAACAGGGCAAGACCCTGGCCTTCGGCTTCACCGCTGCTCCCACCCCACAGCAAGCCATTTTCACCAAGACTCACCGGTACTATGTGTGAGATATCTGGTGACTAGCTCTGGGGGACAGCCCCACAGTCATGTCAGATTCCCAGCCCCCACCCTGCCTGTTCCCCCAGGTCCCTCTAACCTGAAGGCCCAGCATCCTTTGCAACGGAATCCAAGGAGTGACACACCCAGGGCTGAAAATAATGATGATTGACACAGAAGTCCTGAAATGGGAGTTATCAGTGTGATTAAGACATCTCAAGTCCTATCACAGGGAAGGGTGACAATGTGTGGGGAGCAGGCGATCAATCACTTAAAGAGATTAGTATTTTTAGCAGGCAGGAAGTGAGGGTAACAGAATCCAGTGAAAAGTTATATGAATTGTCAAGGACCAGAAACAGGAGACAAAACCTGTAGGTTAAGAGCAAATAAATGACAGACTGAGTAGGTGAGGTGCAAAGGCAGGAGATGACATTAGGTGACAATTCCTAAAGCTCACAGGGCTAAGGCATAGGCGATGCACTCATAGCACGCACTGAACATGCGACAAGAAGATGGGCAGACCAGCCCAAGTGCATGGCCACCATAGACAACTCCACCAGGCCTGAAACCAGGGATGGGGGAACACTGAGCTGATCCCAGACAGCCCAGACAAACTCTGGAGAGTAGAGACAGCCGCCGTCACATTCCCCCATGAGATGGAAGGCCGCCCGCGCTCCATCAGGCAATTTCCAAAGGCAGCCCTGGGAAGCCACAGCTGCAGCTGTAACAGAGCCAGCCATGCCCCAGATAAGCCTTTTATAAGGCTGCTTGCTCCATTCTGTCACATAATTTATTGCTCAGTACATATCGATAATACGATTGTCAGCCTGGCAGACATTTCCCATTTTAATAGTTCGCATGAGATACCACGTTATTGATCCTACACCACTAAATAAAAAACTCGTTTGTCAGGAGAACACGAAATGGCTTTTAATGGACACAGCCAAACACCTGCTACTAGTTAGGGAAGAAAAATAACCAGCCTGCCACTAGGGCATTGGGAAGCAACCTCGAAATGCTCCCGTCTGGGGAGTAGCAGGCCCCTTGGAAAACAGAAGGTAGCTTCTCCAAAGGTCCACAGGCTGAGATTCCCAGCAAGACTAGGAAGAGCTGCTGCTGACCGAGCATTTTTATTTGCTGTCCTTTATTTTACATCCTCTTCCTCCTGGCAGTGCTGTGATGCATGCGTTAACTCTCTAAGAAGCAGGGCACCGAATACCTGGCATCAGTTCCTCACTTAGCAGAGTCTTATGACAGATGGGTCCAGGGCTGGCACCACTGCTCACTGAATTTAGGGCTCTGGGTTAATATCTCTGCCATCTTCTTGATTTTTCCCACATGGCCGTAAGTCATCTGCCAGTTAGCAATCAATGACATCTGCCATTTTCAGAGGAGGCCATCTGAGGGAGTAGGAGTATTATGGTTTGGATCGAGGAAGCCCCCCACAAGGCTCATGTGTGGAAGATTTGGTCTCCAATACAGCAGTGTCAGAGGCGGGGCCTACAAAGGCGATTGGATCATGCACTGATTGATTCACAGCTGAATGGGCTGCCAGGAGACAGGGCCCAGCTGGAGCAAGTAGGTGACCAGGAGAGTGCCTTTGAAGAGTGTATCTTGACCCTGTCCGTTTCTGTCTATCTCTCTCACCTTTCCAGGCTGCCATGAAGTAAGCAGCTTTCCTCTGCTGTACCCTTCTGCCATGATGTTTCCACAAAGGCCTAAAAGCAATGGAACCCGCCGGCCATGACCTAAAACCTCTGAAACTGAGAGCCAAAATAAATCTTTCCTCCTTTAAATCGCTATCTCAGGAATTCGACTACAGAAATAAAGAGCTGACTAGCACAATGAGTGACTTACGTTACTTACCCAAAGTTCTAGGAAGGAGCGAAGAAGCTGAATCATACCTGCTTGGTTTCAGAGTGAGTTTTCTTGTCATTCTCAGCACCATTGCTTTATCAAATACACCAGGGGTCCCCAACCCTTGGGCCAAGAACCCGTCCTGGCCCATGGCCTCTTAGAACTGACTGCACAGAAGCAGGTGAGTGGTGCTTGAGCAAACAAAGCTTCCACAGTCTTCCCAGCCGTTCCCCTGCCTCCCATCACCACCTGAGTTCCGCCGCTGTCAGATGAGCGGGCATTAGATTTTCACAGGTACTCGACGCTACAGTGACCTGGGCAGGCGAGAGATCCAGATTTCGGGCTCGTCTGAGTCATCCTGAAACCATATCCCTACTTCCTACTCAATTCCTGGCCAAAGTTTCTTCCATGACATGGGTCTCTGATGCCAACAAGTTTAGGGACCACTGAAATACATACGCGGAAGTCCTCACCTCCCGTACCTTGGATTATGAATATTTGAAGATAAGATCTTTGAAAAGAAAATGGAGTCAGTAGGGTGAGCCCTGGCCCAATACAACTGGTGGCCTTCTGAGAAGAGGAGGCCAGGACACACATGCACAGAGGGAGAACTCTGAAGACACAAGCAGAGGATGACGACGCCATCTACAGCCAGGAACCAACCCTGGTGACACCCTGTTCTCCAACTCCCAATCTCCATCATGGTGAGAAAATTAACTTCTCTTTTTCACCTAAACATCTTCCCTCTTCAGGGGCTGCCCCTCCCAATACACACCCACATTTTTTCCCTTCAGTCATTAAATTGATTTTCTACAGCTTTGTTGAGGTATAATTTACACATGATTCATTTATTTACTTAAATGATACAACCAGATGAGTTTTACTATATGGGTATTGTTGTGAACCCAGCACCATATTCAACCAAATAAACATATCCTTCAGCCCCCAAAAGTCTCTTTGCACTCCACTGATAATCCCTCTTTCCCAATCCCTGCTATGACCATCAGCAACCTGCTGTCTCTATCAGTTATTTTGCATACTCTAGAGTTTGATATAAGTGGGATCACGCAACATGGTTTATTTTCATCTGGCTTCTTTCACTTTGCATAATTATTTTGAGTCTCATTGTGTTGGTGCATAAGCTTTCAGCGACTCATTCATTTTTATTGCTGAGTAGTATTCCACTGGATGGCACTATGGTCTGATTGCTTGTGTGCCTCCAAAATTCACATCGAGAGCGAACTTCTAAGTGATACTGTTAGAAGGTTAGGCTCTGGGGAGTGATGAGGTCATGAGTGTTGAGCCTTCATGCATGGGATGAGTACCCATCCAACTAAAAACTTCTGAGAGAGCCTGTGTGCCTCTTCCCACATCTGAGAAGACACAGCAGGCACCGTCGAGGAGACAAGCCTCACCAGACACCAAAGAGGATCTCGGACTTGAACAGTGAGCAGTGAATCTCCATTGTGTATAAATCATCCAGGCCACAGTGTTGTTACCAGGCAGATGAAAGACTAAGGCACCAGCATGCTCTTGGGCGCTGCAGATGGTGGAGCACAGGAGCGGCCAGTGGAGGTATGACTGTCAGTGCACCCGTCCGCAGAGCTATGCAGGAATTTGAGCAGCTGCATCATTCTGTATTCATTTCTATACCAGCTGATCAAGCATTTGGCCAGTCACCAAAACATGAGAGGGCAGAGAGAGAGGGTGGGGAGAATTGTGCAAGGTGTGGAGAAGTGACAGCAAAACTTCCCTGAGCTCCCCCCGCCCCCCCTGGCAAAGTCCGGCTTCACGTGCCCTGCAGCCTTCGTGACACACGAGGAATCAGCAGCAGCCCCCTTACTCCATGGGGGCAGAGTGGATGGCAAGCTCTAGCTCCCCTCTGGGAGCTTGCTGTGTTGTCCAAACCATCTCCAAAAGTCCCCACATCCTTTGCCACTCAAAGAAATAGTAGATCCTCTGGTTGGTCTGTTGGCATTTTTCCTTCAATCATGTCATGGTGACATGACACAGTGTGACAGTGGTCTCACTGAAACAAGGACAAAGGATGCCAATGTCTCAGCTGCTCCCTCCCAAGTGCAGCTCCGTAACAGCGGCCTTGCAGATCACAGATTCCTCCCAGCTGGAGGTGTGGGGATTCCTTCCAGTTCCACCTCCCATCAGCTCCCACTAGTAAGGCCTGGGCTCCTGGGGCAGAGGTAGGTTGGGCTCCACCCATGAAACGATCTGGCATCCTGGAGATTCTCAAAGTGTGGTCCTCAGTGCAGCAGCACCAGAATCACCTCAGAACTCGTCGAAAATGCAAATTCTCTCTTTCCATCCAGAATAAGAGAATCAGAGACCCTAGGGTGGAGGCGAGCAATCATGTTTGCACAAGGTTTCCAAGGGACTCTGAGGCACTCAAATTTGGGACCTGCTGGTGGTGTTCCCAGGGTTTCAGGACCTGTCCGACCTCTGTGGGTTGGACAGGTCCTCATGGCGAAGGCCACACATCCAGGTGCACGTCCAGGAGGCGGCAGCCTGAGTGGAAGAGCAGAGTCCCTGGAGCTGCAGCCAGTTCACAAGCACCTCAGCGAGGCCTCCCTGGGATGGGCCAGCAGACATGGGGTACACTGCACTGGCACCAAGGTGACAGGAGCAAAATCAGAAGCCACAATGGGCCACCAACCCTTATCCCTTGCTGGACACTGATCGG
Organism: Cuniculus paca; assembly: GCA_004365215.1. Classification (NCBI taxonomy): domain Eukaryota; kingdom Metazoa; phylum Chordata; class Mammalia; order Rodentia; family Cuniculidae; genus Cuniculus; species Cuniculus paca. Next base: position 10,061 of record RJWT010040262.1, read on the forward strand.
CCCAACTTCTTGACGGTGAACACAGCCAGAGAGTAGAGCACTGTATGAGAAGAAAACCCACCCAACAAATTAAAGGAAAAGGGCTAGAGGCTGCTTAGAAAGGGAATTTTATAGCTCACCTAGACATGACGAGACTGCACTTGACTGAGTCCACCCCAGGTGCCTAGCACTGAGCTGTCTTTATCCTCTCACAGTGTCTCTGTGTGGCCATAAGATCCTTGTCACCAAAGACATCAACTATCACTGTATCCATCACACAGGTAAGGTAACCGAGGCAGGGCATGCTTCAAGAATTTGTCTACTTCAGGAGGCTGAGTCAAGAAGATCACAAATTCAAAACCAACCCAGATAACTCAGTGACTTAGCAAAACCCTGTCTCAAAATTTTAAAAAAAAAAATTAAAGGCTTGGAAATGTGTTAAGGCCCTGGCTTCGATCCCCAGCACTGAAGAAAATTATCCAAGGCTTCTGATCATGATGAACTATTCAACCAATGAGCAATTATTTAAATATTCAGTGCTTTGCACGTATAACTAGATCTGGAATGTAATTAGAATCATAGGAATGCAGAGTCTGGGAATCAGAGAAATCTCAGAGGCCATTGAATTCAATCCCCTGCCTTTCTCAGGTGAGGAAATGGGAGGCTGCTCTGTTCTTTCTTACAGTCTCTGGGAGGAAAGTTTAATGCCCCTGATTCCTCATTGTCTCCTTTAGAGAACAGGGCAAGGAGGGCTGAGGCCTTGCCGCTGGATCCCTATTGGGTCTGATGCAGTCATCTTATATTGAATTGAAACACAGGTTTGTCAATAGATGCCCATAACACAAACTACCCAGCCAAGGTTCTACTCTCAAGAATTTATAAGACATCTGTCTTGGTTACTTTTCTCTCCTTACTGGGACAAAAACCTGACACCCAAAGTGAAACAAGGAAATGTTTATTTAGCTTACAGTTTCTGGAGATTTCAGTCCATAATCAGCTGGCTCCAAGGCAGGGTGGCATGGCACTGGGGCAGCACTTCAAGGCAGCAGCCAGAGCAAAAAAAAGGGAGGAAACAAGCCTCTTCTCCTCCCTTATATTGTACACAGGCCACCCACCTTCTCAGGGTTGGGTGTAGCACTCACAAAATGTCCTTGCCCTCCTTTGCACAGGATGAGGATATTTACAAAGTAAGAACCTGGCTCCCTGCTGAGTTTCTCAGTTAAACTTGTAAACTGCACAAGTTGACACAATGTATCAACCATAACAATATCCCAGGGATGAAATCATATAACCATGGAACCATATAATACTTAATTTTTACAACAACTTAGCAACCTGGAATGTGTAACAAAATATAAACAGCTCACATACCTTTTCATTTCACAAATACCTCTCTCTTCCTGTCTTTAGATGTCAGTCATTCCTTTCCATTTCTCTGTATTTCTATTCTTGCAACCTCTTGGAGCATTAGATGGAATGCTGGCTGAAATGCAGCAAATATAACTGTAACAAAGAAGCGGAAGAAGAAAGCTTGTGATTTCCCGATGGTTCTTAGCTCATAAATGCACATTTTCACTGGAGGGGTTGTACATATGCTCAAAAATAGAGATGCAGTCTTGCTGATTAAGTTAACCCAGAGAAGAATGCTGATTCCTGGTGACTGATGTGCTGCTTTCAAAGGTGCTGAGGAGACAGACTTTTAGAATAATAATAAAAGTAACAATGTACCATGTTATTCAGCTGGGGTCAAGCAGACATGCATGCCTGGCAGACAGAAGTAAAAGTTGGCTCACTTGGCTTGTGGCCTCCTCCACAGTCAGCAGTGAAACAGCCTCGTCTTTCCCTTGTGGTCACTTTTGGCCTCTCTTTTCCATCTCATAAGGACCCTCTGATCACACCATGTACCTGAGCAACCCAAAACCATCTCTCCACCTCAAGCTCCTTAGCTAATCACATTTGCAGAGTACTTTCTTGCCACTTGATGCGAGGTTCCCGGGCATCTCTGGAACATAGACAGCTTTGAGGTCACTGTCTGCTCCCACAGTTCTCAATCTACCGTGCCTCTATTTCCTCACCTGTAACATGGGTTTGATAACATGGTGTCTACTTCTCAGAGCTATCACAAGGAATACACGACTTACTACACAAGCACTTACAACATTGTCAGGCACGTGGTAAAAACTCAAAGCTGTGCCTATTTCTATCTGCCCATCTGGACATATTGGTAAAATTTCCTCCTCTCTCTCCACCACCTCTTCCTCTTTCTTTTCTTCCTCCAGATCCTCAGGATGGTACTTTTCAAATTTTCTTGACTATGACCTTAATAAAAAATATACTTTGCACCAAGACCCAGTACATCCAAAGATTTATATGCTTATATAATAAATGTTTCACAAGAGAAACATAACCCCAGTATGTGTAATACATTCCAATATACTGCTTTTTTATGTGTTTCATGTTTAAATGCAATAACATTAACTGGC
>RJWT010040263.1:0-12524 GCA_004365215.1 Cuniculus paca
TATGTGCACACTTGACCTCATGCATATCTGATATTTGTGGCCTCCCTTTCTCAGAGGGGGAAGACTTGAAAGTTCAAGCATCCTTTGAGTCTGATGGGGTCAAGACAGCTTCCAGCTGTAAGGAAAAGTTCCTCAGTTTCTTCTTATGCTAGTGTTGTGGTGGTAGTCTTTGTAATAAGACCAATCTAAGGATGACAGAGCCCATGTTCCCAGCACAGGTGTAAAGAAGCACTGGGCTGTCCATCTCAACTATCTGTTTATAGCCTGCTTATGGGGACAGAAGGATTATTGTGAGAGCCATGGCATTCCGTCTCAACTCAAATTTCTACCAAGAAATAGAAATAAAGACTTTTCAAGAGCCAGTTATGTGCTAAACACTGTGCTAAGACCTTACATATTTATCATCTTCACTATAGAGAAGTAGGCTACCCATAGTACATGTGAGGAGTCAGAGTCCCAGAGAGTGCGAGTGGCTTTCTGAAGGCCACATAGCTAGGAAGTAGAAGACGAGGGATTTAGATCTGACTTTTGTACATCTATGCAGGTTATTTTTACTCTACCATACTTGTTCAGTAATTCTCAATGTAGGGTTTAGGGGGCCAGGGATATTGCTGATTCCAAGGACAGCCCTCCATTCTGTGTGCCCACAGAGAATAACCCAGTTTCAAATGCTATGGCATCATGTTTGCAAAACCTCATCCTAGGTAAGACATGCTTAGCTAATACTTATATGATCATCTCTTTTGTATTGTTCAGAAATGATACTGCACTTTGATGTGCTGCTAAAGAGCTAGCTGGGGCAAGAAGGTCCAGCTTTTTCTGTGAACAGGCAAGGTTCACCTGCTCAGGCAAGAGTGGGATAGAATCTGGGAAGGATTATGGCTATTAGTGTCTTCCCTAAATTCATATGCTGACAATCCCCAGTGGGTTCATACTAGGAAGTGGGGTTTAGGAGAAGTGATTGAGTCATAAGAATAGATCCTTCATAAATGGAACTAGTGTCTTTACAACAGACACTCCCAGAGAGCTCCCTTATCCCTTCTGTTATGTGAGGATACATCAAAAAATGGGATTCTGCAAACTAAGAAGGAGACACTGATCTGTTGGCACCTTGGCTTTGGACTTTCTGTTCTCAAGAACTGTGAGAAATAAATTTATTGTTTATAAGCCACCCTGTTCATGTGTAGCTTATTAAGAGACTGTCCTTGATGGGTGGGTCACACAGACATGTTTCTATGGTTCTTTATGGGGAACAGTGATATCTCTATATCTATCTCTTGTCTAAATTCAGGACAAGAAGGGTATAGGAAGCCTGAGTTCAATCACCAGAATTACTCAAGGAGTGTGAGGGAACCCAGATCCAAATATCAACCTTCTGATGCCCAATTCATATTCTCCCATCTCTCACACTCACCCAAGCATTTTGAGATCCCCTGCAACAGTCGTAGCCTCTGCTCCACCCCTGAGTGGGGTTCTTACCTGGGTGTCCCCAGCTCTCTTTCTCACCACTTGGGGAGGCATGTTACAGTTGTCATCTCCATTATATGGAGGGGGTCATGAGACTCAGGCTGTGCCCAAGGACCTCTTGATCCTGTGGTTACCACAATGTCCATGGTACCTCATCCTCAGTCCAAATGGACATGGATCATGTTCTGGGGTGTTGTGGTGTGTCCTCTGTGTTGTAAGATACTGAGCAGCACTCCTGCCCTTTGCTCACTACATGCTGACAGTACCCTCCCGGTGACCCAGAAGTGACTCCAGATGGTGCCTAGAGTGTCTTGATGGTAGAGTCATCCTCAGGATGGTAGAGTCATCCTCAGCTGTAAATCACTGGCCCAGATAGGTAGAGTCTGCAGTACTGTCTTCACTGTAACTCACCTCTAGTGGCTTGTTTCTCATGATTCTGGGATTTGGCACTGGCTTATGCTGGCCATGTTTGCTCTTTTGCAGCCTGCTCTTTTGGGCAGAGTAACCCACACAAAATCATCTTTCCTTGGTTGTGTTAGTGTTGGTGATTTTACTACACTCAAGGGACTGTCTCTGCTGCTCACTGCTGCCTCTCACCGTGAGTGTCTAAACAGCTCATCTCTCTAAAGAGTTTCCTTACCTTCCAGTCTTTGGAGGATGGTTCACTCTCACTGTGAGGCCACTGAATGTCCTACCCCTTCCCTAGTTATTGCAACTCACTCCTCATCCCCCCTGCAGTCTGGCATCATGCTGAGTGACTGAGCAGGTCACAGGAGTTTTCAGTGCGCTTAAATCAGACCATATTATCCCCTCCACTTAAAACCTTCCAGTGGCAATTGGTTGCATCCAGAATAAAATCCAGACCTCTTTTTGCAGGCTTCTAGGTTCTACTTGAGCCAGGAATGCTTACTTCTCAGATCCATGTCCTACCTGCCTCTCCTGGCTCACTATGTCATGTACCTGTTTGCCTTTTCATGGTCGTTGGCCATGCCCAGCCGATTCCTCCTCCCATACCTTGGCATGGTAGGCCTCTCCCTAGAGCACTGTTTCTCCAGATTTGCCCTTATTGGCTCCTCCACATCACTCAACTTACACATCACCTATGAAGGCAGATCTAGCCAATCCTCAAGATAAAAGTAGCCCTTTGGATGGTCCCTGCTGTTCCATCTGCTCGCAGTTCTCCAGGCACTCACCATGGCTGCTGTTCGTTGAAAGCTTGTTTGTATCTGTGTGTCCATGCCCCTCACCACTGAAACTCACCTTCACAGGAACAGAGGTCTCACCTGGCCCATTCATTTCTGCCTCCTGAGCACTGGGAGTTCAAACACTATGTCCTGAACAAGCCCGTCATGTCAGTTTAGCATGCAGATTTCATTAAGCGGAGGTTTCTTAGGAATCCAAATTGTTATTATGGGTAAATAAAGCACATGAGTACATATTTGGCTTCCCTTGTCCACTTTCTTTCCAACTCGTGAGATGCAGCATGAATAATATATTCTGAGTTTTTTGATTGAACTGTCAGTATGATTTATATCATCGCATCTTCTTTCCTTTCTCCTTTATAAGTAACAGTGCATCTGCAGAGTTTTATGCTAACATTTGTCTTGCTAATTTGCCAAAGAGGGGGTAGAGGGATGGTGGCATTATTATTTTTTTAACCCTCTTCTAATGGGTTTGGAGGAAATTTTTTTTTCTACATTGTACTGGGACTCTAAAAAAAAAAATCAAGGTTATACGGTGCAGTGACTTCTTGCTGTTTTACAAACTGACCCAGACTCATTTCACAACTTGAAAATAATTCAAATTGGAAATCATCTCCTTTGAAATCATAAAATTAATGGTATTCCCATCACATTTCCTGCCTGGCCATGTGAACAAGGGAGCCAAAGCCGCAGCTGCGAGAACTCTACATTAAAGTAAATAATGTCCTAACAAGACAGAGGTTCCTCCAATGGAATTTCCCAGTCCTTCTCCTCCGAGAGGCCAGGATGGGTTCAAGCACAACCCCTCTCGATGCTTCAGGGTGACTACAGGGTGATGGGAATTAATGTAGACTTCTGAGTATTGAAACTGGTGCTTGTAGCACACTGTGTGCTCTCCTCAATTAGTGTAATCTTTGGATCCCTATAGATAACCACTGGGGAAAAGGAGGAAGGAGAGGCATTAATAATTGCTGATGGGCTTGTTAGAATCTCTGACAATAATATTTTGTGAGGGGTATGTGTGTGTGTGTGTGTAAAGGTAAAAAAGTGGAATATCTCTTCCCACCTACCCACTCTTCTCCCCCTTCTCTCTCAGCTCTCACATCTCTCATCGTCGGTTTTAGCTCCTAAAATATTGTTGCTTTGGATCTGGTCCTTTCTCTTCATTCAGTCTCCATTTTCCTGGCCTGAGTTTACAGAGGCTTTTCCTGCCTCTAAGCCAATAGCTTGATTCCTGGTAGCAAATTAGACTATCTGATGAGTGTTTAAATTATGCCAGTACCCAGATTACACTTCTCTCCAGAGGTGTCTGATTTGATTGGTCTAGGGTGAGGTCTTGGCATGGATTTTTCAAATGCTCCCTGGAGGAGTCTATCTACTATGTAACCACAGCTTTGACTGTGCTTGGCTTTATGCATAGAGTAAAGAGATCTAAGATAAAGCCTGTCCCATTGTCCTCTCCAGTTAGGACCGAGGCTTGATTCTTGCTGCCTCCACAGTAGAGTGCAAGGTCTCCCCCGATTGACCCATGCTTACCTGTCTCTGGGCCTCATTTCTCCTCTCCTACTTACTCACATGGTTTAGTCCTCCTTCTGGAGGACAGCATGCTTCTGGGATGTACTGTGGTATGGACAGTGGGAAGCTGGAGGGAACTGGGGTCTTCGGATTCTTGGCCTAGCTGTGCAACACACATGCTATGTGAGCCTGGCCAGTTTATTTTGCCTTTCTGATCTTTAGTTTCTTCAAAGGTAAAATTAAGAGAATGGGTTCTAATGTGTGGAGGGAAGCAGAAGAAGTAAAGGGAAGATGCTAATTGAGAAGACCTTCATAAAATAGAGATGAAATTGATTCTTACCTCTTCCCAGTTTAGGAGGCAAAGGGACTCCCCTGCCCCACTGCCATGAGTGGTATCTGTAATCAGGGTAGACTGGGCTATGCTGTCAGTATGGAGCAGCCTGGAACTTCTAGTAGTTCAGCATGGCAAAGTTTATGTGTCAGTTGAGTAGATTCTACAGTTGTCCATAGACAGCTCTCCAGAGTGACTCTAGCATAAGCTGCTTTGATCACATGACATCCAGGCTGCTGCCACAACCGGACAGTCTTGCTATAGCTGGCAAATGATTCAGACAGGAAGTGATGCACCAGAGTTCCACTCACATTTCTTTGGATGGGATAGTAGTAGCCACTTGGCCCTGCCCAAGGTAAAGGCACTGGGAGAGTACACTTGAGAAAGCTCATGGCTAAGAATGTACTGGAAAGGGAGAGGCAAGAGTTTCCTATATGTAGAGACTTTTACACATAAATGACTTCATTCATTCTTCTGTATCCCTTCTCCCAGCATTTTCATTTTTCACATCAATGCTCCAGAAGGTTAAGTGTGAGCGCAGAGATTTATACCACTAGTAATTTGCTAAACTGAACTTTCACTCCCCATCTCTGATACCAAAGCTGAAGTTCATTCCCATTTCACACACTGTCTAAATGGAGTGATAGGGGTCTCTTAGCCCATGGGGTTCCTGGACCCTTTTCTCCAAAATGCTGTACCTCTCATGTCCTTAAATAAGATTCATTTTTGGAATAAACAAAATTAAACCAATTTCCGTGAGGAACTCATTACTGATACTGAATGCCACTCTCAGAATCCAACAGGATTTGCTGTAATATGGGGCTAAGTTTATTGACAGACTTCTCAGTTGATGTGAAGAAGATACTGCCTGTCTTGGTTTCTTTTCTGTCATTGCTGAGACAAAATTCTTGATGCCCCAAATCAAGGAAGGAAAGGTTTATTTAGCTCACAGCTTGTGGAGGTTTCAGTCCATAATCAGCTGGCTGCAAGGCAGGGTGGCATGACACAGTGGCAACATTTCAAAGTGACAGAAGACAGCAAAAGCAACAAGAGCAAGAAGAGGAAAGAGCAAGCCCCTTTCTCTCCCTTATATTGTACACAGGCTACCTACCGCCCCCAGGATGGGTACAGCACTCACAAAATCTCAGTATCCTCCTCTTGCACAGGATGAAGATGTTTGTAAAGTAAGGACCCTAGCTCCCTGCTGAGTTGCTTAAACTTTTAAATTTCTCAAAGTGACAACATGCATCAACCATAACACTGCCTTAGCAAATTCTCTGGGAGAAGATAACAGCTAGGATTTATTACTGTCCTGGTGGCACACAAGGGGTTAAAACTCAGGGCAGAATGAAAGCATTAGACTTTTTTTCCCAGTCCTAGAGAGATGAAAAAGAAAAAGGGTGCTTCTGTTCCCTTGTTCTTTAGAGCAGGTAGCAGTGTCCGGGGTGATCAAGGGGGAATTCCAAAGAGTGGAGGTGTTGCACAGAATCAGATCCATCTGCAGTCCTGGGAATGGGAGAAAGTCACAGGGTGTGGCTAAGCAGTGGCCATTGGTGACCCTTGTCAGAGCAATTTCAGTGGGTTTGTGGGAGCAAAGACCCAGTGTCAGGAAGGGGGTGGGAACTAAAGAAGTAGAGATGGTGGGTGTGAAATATGCTTTTGAGAATTTCGGCAGGAACAGGTTGCACTGAAATATAGTGGGAGCTTGAAGAGGAAGTCAGTGCTTAATTAAATTTGTTGATTTTTTTTTAAACTTAGTTTAGTTCTTAGTTACCTTCTGTCCATTAGTTTGATGACCATTTAGGGAACAGAGATGAGTTTTGTCATTGGCTATTTTCAGTGGTAATTTATGAAGGTCAATCTACTGAAAAAAATCCATATGCGTCACCAAGTCCTCCAGGGATTATTCTAAAGGTACTCACTGTTTTGACGATACGAGGGGCTGCTTTACACGGTGAGCACACATAATTAAATGTTTGCTGCCACAGATCTGAATTCTCTTCTTTTGTTATTCATCATAGTGCTGTGGTTCAAAGTGAGGACTAGGAAACTCAGTGATGCCATGTGCCAGCCATTGTACTGCCTGACCTCTTCTGTTTATTTATGTCTTACAATGGGGATAATAAAGCACCTGCTATAAAGGAGTATTGTGAGAACTGGGTGAATTTGTGCATATGAAAGAACTATGAAGATAACTGGCACACAGTTGGTGCTCAATGAAATGTTAGTTGTTTCATAAATGTTTGTTGAGTGCCTTCTCTGTACCAACACTGTTTATGGCATTGTGGATATGAATGTGAACAAGATAAAGTACTCCTTGCTTTTCCAGAACTTGAGACTGGACATGTTACAAAGAAATCCATAGGCAATTTCTATACTCTGTTACATGTTCTAAGATAGGGAAAGTACAGAGTGCCAAGGGTACAGGAGAGGCACCTAAAACAAACTCACAGGTGCAGGGAATATGCCACCTGAGAGGCTGTGTCCAAGATATGTGATGAATTGAGAGATCTTGCTTTGGACCAGAGGAGAAAGGAGAAGCTTATGTCTCTCTTACCTCGCTCTTCCACTTTTCCTTCAAAGTATTTTAAGGATCTCTTTAAAGCATAATTTGAATTGGGTATGGTGGTTCATGTTTGTAATCTCAGCTACACAGGAGGCTGAGGCAGGAGGATTGCATTATTCAAACCAGCCTAGGTAACTTAGCAAGACCGTGCCTCAAATGTTAACAAAAATATAAAAAGGGACTAGGGATATAACTCAGAGTCCCCTGGGTTCAATCTCAAGTACCACAAAACTAATGAATGAATGAGCAGGAAGTGTAGCTCAGTGGTAGAGTGCTTGCCTCTTGCCTGGCATGTATGAGGCCCTGGGGTCGAAACTCAGCACAGGAAACACACACACACCCCATAATTTGAATCTGCTGCACTCCTTTATAGGTTTCCCATTGGTCTTATAATGAATGCAAAACAATTTGAACATGGTCTTTCAGATCCTATATCCAGCTTGTTCCTTCTTTTCGGTTGCTATTCTCATTCATTTCATTCCTGGTGTACTGGTGAATTCTGACCCTTTGCATTTCTCAGATGATCCATTGTTCTCTCTTCTAGGCTAAATTAATCTCTGCTCATCCTTCATATTTCAGAGCTGAGGCAAATCCTGTGGGCTGCAAACGAGGGAAGGTACCTCTTGACAACTTCCGTGTGCTTCTCCATCATGGAAGAACAGTTTCCACACTTCTATATGTGATTCTCATACTCCAGGTCTGCCCCCACCCCCAGCTGGTGTGAGCTGCAGTGGACATGGATGCCAATTCTCCTTAATCTTTATCACTGAGCACTAGGCTGTGTGTTTTCCTCAGCAAGGCCTTGCAGAAAGAAGAGAGGCTCCTTGAGGGTGAGTGGACCAAATCCTGCACAGCTGACCAGCCAAAGGCCCATCAGGGCTCAAGGCTGACTCTGTTGCAGGCACCAGTGTGGGTCTCCACAGTGGAGTGAGAGCCAGCAGAGGTCAGTGCACAGTGGTCCATGATGGCCTCGCCAGAGGGCAAGGGACTGGAGAGACTTCAGTGAAGGCATGGATGGATTTGGGGAGCAGTATGGAAGATAGAAAAATGTGATGTTGTTAAATGTCCAGTTTTAAATGCATAGAGTTTTGCCTGTGCACTCAATTAGCAGGAGTAGTAATTGTTCACAATGAAAAACCGGTATATTAAAATTCTGCTATCTTTGCATCAAAAGAGCTTATAGAACTTACTAGAATAACTCAAACATCCAGGTAAGCCCTAGTTTAAAAAAAAGAGGGATCCTGCTAGAGTCACACAGGAGCTGGACTTGGCCATGTTCCATAGCTTTCCCTGTGTGCCTATGATTCCATATGGGGCATGTGATGATAATGACGTTTATTCACAAGACTGTTACAGAATTAGACACAATGTATGCAGACTGGATGGCACAGAGCCAGGCATGTAATAACTGCTCAAATGGTGGCAGCCAGGGATGGTGGTGCATGCTTGAAATCAGCACTCTGGGAGGCTGAGGCAAGAGGATCGTTAAATTCCAGCCCCACCTGGGCAATTTAGTGACTCAGAGAGACCTTGTCTAAAAAAAAATTGGCAACAGGAGTGAGGGAAATGAAATGTGCCCCCAGTGCTAAAGTCCTGAGCTCAATTCCCATTACCACAAGAAACAAACAAAACAGTGGCAGGTAACTGTTACTACAGTTACTTCTCCCTTCTACATCATTAATTTCCCTGGCTTCAAGAATTTAATATGAAAATAAAGTTGTAAAAATAGTATATAATGGAAATTATGCTTAAAAAACCAAACTGACAAAAGCTGTCAAAACACCAAGCTGATAAAAGTTACTACATTTCTACTTATTTGGTGGGCTCCAGGTTAAGAGGGAATCACAATTGTTAATATGGAAGAGTTTAGAATCAGTAAAGTTTGACTTACTTACAAAGGTATCTTTCCAGTTGAGGAAATTTAGCTACAGAAACTTTAATAAAGAAAGGATTATCAGTAAACTCACATCTTCAAAACAGTCACTATATTTTTCTTTAGTCTCTTATTCTGTGCTCATTATTTTTACTTAAACCTATGACAGAAGTATATTCGTGCATTGTTGATAATGATTTGTGTAAGTCATTTTTAATGACTGAATACTGTTTTACAAAACAAATGAATTTATTGAACCAATCACCTATCATTATATCATTTATCTGTAAAGATTGCTCCTCCCTGTGCTTTGGAATGTCTGCTGATGATAAAGTCCCAGACCCAAAACATCTGGACACAAAGCAATATGGAACTTTCAAAGCTCGTGAACATCCTATTCAACTGGTTTTCAGCAGTATCTAAAGGAGGTCTACTTATGCTTTAGAAAACATATCTGATAATACCCCTTGAAAAGGAGAGAGAATATTGAAAATTCCACAAAGAAGATACAAAGTTAAAACCAAATTAATCATTCTGGCTCAACACAGAGTGCTAAATATTAATGCTCCTCTTTAGCAGGGGTGGCATGTTATGTACAATTCATCTGAATATAAATAGCCTGCACTGTGACATTACATTCTCCATGATGAATCAACTGTCCAGGCCCTGGATAGCACATCACTCAGAAAAGCAGCACTCTCACTAATTAATTGGCAGGTAGAAAATAGATGATGTTACTCAGGAAGGGGCACTGTGAAGGTACAATGTTTATTGAGCATTTATTATGTGCTGAGGATTTTATATAAATCATCCAACTTCATGAATAGCCCTTGAGGTTGGTAACTGATGTACTATAGTCTGTCTTTTCATGAACTTCCAGAACTCCCCCACTGCTTCATCCTGTGTTCTCACCGGGTTAGCTCTAGTTATCTATGCTCAGGTAAACACGTCAGACCATATTGCAGCATTTATTTCCACTGGAAGAACATTTCTTTCCTCTGCATGTTAGGAAGGTGAATTGGTGATTATCAGAAAATGAAGGGTTTGGCAAGGGAGAAACAGTCCTTGTGATTGGGACAAGTTGGAGATTCTTGTGAGTGGTTTCAAGAAGTTTACTTTTTACTTTTTTTCTCACCTGTGGCATTTTAAATACTTTTAGGCTGTGGCCCATTTAGCATCAAAGACCCCTAAACGACATTTTAGAAGGTGCAAAATGGGTTCTGCATGGCAGGATTACTCATTCTAAAACACTGTACTGGACATTCCATGAGCTTTAGGATCGTAGTGTTCATAGGCCATGAATACCAGTATTTGCTATCTGTGTGTCTCACATGGTTGTTTATAAGTAATCAGTCTTAAAATATGTGTGAACAAAGGAGCTTCTGTGAAATTGTGTCACTCAACAGAAAGAAGTACTCTTGTATTTTTAAAGTTGCATACAAAGTCACTGAAATTTATTTTTCAGCAATACAGAACTAGTATACATGTGTTCTATGAGTTTCATCCGCAGCCCTAATTTTTATTTTGAGACAGGATCTTGCTAAGTTGCTCAGGCTGGCATTGAACTTACGCTCCTCCTGCTCAGCCTTCTGGGTAGCTGGGATTGCAGACATATACCATCACTCCAGCAAGTCACTTGAATTTTAAAAATTAGTTTATAACCAATTAGGAAACCTCTTAAGTGGGTTAAAGAGGTTGGGTGTGGAAGCTTGTACAGGATGGGAGAGTTGCTACAAACCAGCTCTCATTTGGTTTTGGTGAGAATGCATCTACAGCTCGTGATCCTACAGGAGGCATACACTTTTTGCCTTATCATGACAACCTACCAATGTTCCTTTAGTTATAAGACACAGAAGAGGGGAAATGAAGGATGAGTGTACCCCAAAGCATTTACATAGATCATATAGCAAGGGAACAAATAGATGTAAGAATTAAGTGAACCTAAGCAACTGTGATCTCAGGACTTGGTCAAAGAGAATAGGACAGGTGTGTCTCTCCAACTGTCCGTCTCCAGCTAGCCTGTTGGTTATTTTAGGAAGTCTGAACATTTAACTGGTCCAGGCAAAGCCTCTCTATTTCATTGTATGAGTGTTTTATACTATATATTGTTATCTTCAAGAGTTGCTCAGGTTAACAGATATAGGAATGCAAAATTGATCAAACAATATGAGCATTATCTGTTTCTTGCCTTGAACTAATAGAATTAGTAGAATACTTATCTTAGCTACCTTGTGTGTATATATATTTATTTATATTTTTTTCTTTTCCTTTCCCCATCCAAGTTGTTCTTTCCCTTTGAGCAGTTTCTTTCCCTTTCATAATACCTATTGTACCTTTCAGATCTTATTTACTCTTTCAGTTTCTTACACTAGGGAGACAATACAGTGTTTGTGCATGAGAGTCTGATTTATTTCACTTATATATATAGTCTAAAGTTGTATCCATTTACCTATAAAAGCCTTGGGACTACCTTTCTTTATAGCTCAATAGTATTCCATTGTATAAAAATATTGCATCTTTTTTATCCATTCCTTGGTTGATGGGCATTTGGGTTGTTTCCAAGATTTGACTATTACAAATTGTGCTGCTATAAACATGGGTGCACATATATCACTGTGGTATGATATTTTTAATTTTTCTGGGTAAATATCCAGAAGGGGAATAGCTGGTTCAAATGGAACCTCTAATACTAGTTTTTTGAGGAATTTTCATGCTGATTTCTACAGTAGTTGTACCAGTCTACAGTCCCGCCAAAAATGGAAAAGGGTTCCTTTTTCCCCACAGCTCCTTCAGCATTTGTTATTGGTTGAATTCTTAATCATAGTTATTCTTTCTGGAGTGAGATGGAATCTCAGTTTTATTTTAATTTGCATTTCTCTAATGACCAATGATGTTGAACACTTCTTCATATGTTTATTCACCATCTGTATTTCTTCATCTGAGAATAAAGGAAGTAAAAGATGTATATTGAAAATTACAGTTCACTGAAAAAGGAGATTGAAGAGGATCTTAGAAAATGGAAGGATATCCCCTGCTCATAGATAGAAATGATCATATTCCCAAAACTGTTATACAGATTTAATGCAATCTCTATCAAAATACCTTTAGCATACCTCTCAGATTTAGAGAAAGCATTTGGAAAATTCATCTTGAAACAGAAGAGACCTGGAATAGCAAAGTGATCCTGGGCAACAAAGGCAAGGCAGGAGGCATCACAATCCCAGACTTGAAATTATACTGCAAAGCTATTGTTATAAAATCAGCATGGTACTGCAAAAAAAAAAAAAGACTTGTGGATCAGTAGAACAGAATAGAAGGTACAGGCACAACTACAAAAACACTCAACCACCTTATATTTGAAAAAGGGGTCAAACATATTCAATGGAAGAAAGATAGCCTCTTTAATAAATGGTGCTGGAAAAACTGGCTTTCCACATGCTGAAGACTTAAACTAGACCCATGCCTATTACCATGCACTAAACAAAAGTCAAAATGGATTGAAGATCTAAATATTAAAACAGAAACACTAAATCTACTCAAAGACAAAGTAGGTAGAAATCTTGAAGATAT
>RJWT010040264.1:0-12518 GCA_004365215.1 Cuniculus paca
CGCTATGCTTGCGCGAGGCCCCGCAGGTGAGGTGCTGTACTTAGCGTGCTCACTCATCTCCTGATGGGTCTGCCAGCCCAGACTGCAGGAAGGCTCTGGATGCTGCGTAGAATGTAAACAACGAAAAAGGTGCTGTATTTTAAAAGAAATCCCAAAAAGACATAATTAGGTGGCTCCAGAGAATGATTTCCTGAACATCTAATTCATCGGCTAAATAAAATTTTCCCCAGCTAACTAAAATTCTACCCACGTGGTGAAAGTGGGTTGCACTTAAAGGGCTGTGCACTTTGTCGCTGCAAGGAGCTCCTGTGCTTTCTTCTGTGCTCCAAGTCATCTCTGGTCACTGTGGAGTGATTGCTTTCAAATTTGAGTTCACCCTAAAAACAGATTTTCTTCTCCATTGACAACACCCTTACATTCTAGGAAGGAAGAAGGCCAAAAGGACCAGCGTCACTTTCTTTCGAAGAGATGCTTCTAGCCCAAAGGTAGGAGAACCTTTTAGTCCGCAATCAACCGGCACCTATGAGGTGGGGATAGAGACACCTCTTTTCCATGTATCTGTGAACACAGGAATGAATGGAACTTTAAAAAATGGTTTTTAAAATGCATATATCATATCCATTCGTTTACACATCATCCTCTATATATTTCTCAAACTTGCACTAAAACATAATTGTAATCGGGTCCAGGTTGTGTAACTTTGATAATTTTTTATTTAAAGATTTCTGCACTCAAACTGGATGTGATTTTGAGCTACTGCATTCTATAATCTTCATTTCTCCCTTTTCTGTCATGAAATGAGAACAAGTATAAGAACAAAAATCCATAATTTCTACCAAGTCACCAAATTCATACTAAGACAGGAATGCCCACACTACTTTAATGTTCCAGAAGTCCTAAACTGCATTCCAGAAATCAGGGCCCAAGAGCCTCGTGAAGATAGGGACTCACGGAAGTGCCCCCATGGGGAAGGCCTGAGTGTCACTCTTGTGAGTCGGTGGGCTGTCTTAATTCGGGAACTGCAGGGGGAAAATTTGCCACTGAGTGTGCAGTTCAGGAAAAGAAAAGTTAAACTTAGCCCACTCTTCCATTAACACAGGGATGCGTTCTTTCCCTATTGATGCTCTTCTAACTTGAGGATTGTGGGCAGACTTCATGGTCATCACATTGCAGGGCTGGGCACATAGCCCAAGAGTGCTTGCCTAGCACGTGTGAGGCTCTGGGTTCAACCCGCAGTACTTTCCTCCTTCTCAAATATCTTCTTTTCAAAGCCAGAAAAGCATACTTTTAGTCATCTCTTACTTTTGCTTTAGATAGGGTGACATTAAAACTGTTCCCAATAGAAATAAATCATTTTTGCTCTACTTCTCAAAGATCTCCAAGGAAAATAATTCCAGGTTTTCTTTGCTCATGCATTTCAGTATACACTACCCTGTCTGGGTCATCTTCAGGATTATCTAACCTCAACACCTTTCATACCTTTGAAACCCACTCTTTCTCACACTCTGGTGGAAATTCAAAACATTGGAACACATTTTCTTTAATTGCTTATGCCTTTCTTAAATACTAGAATATTGCTCACAAATCATGCTGCAATTCAGGAAATCTGAGCATCTTGTTTTTGTCATATGACTGAGCTTAATATCATTTCATGTTTCTGTGACCCTCCTAAGAATCATTTATCATTTTAGCATATTGGATTTAATTGCAATCCTCTTGCCTCCGCCACCCACAGTGCTATGAGTACCACCATGCCCAGCTCAGGAACGAAGTTTTATTACTTTCAGTACAACAAGAAGGTGAGTGATTTATTATTAGTTTTCTTCTTCTGTTTGTAGTTTAAAAATCACTTTCTTATAAAAATGCTGCAGAGATGAATCAGATTCAACTTGTGAGACACTGTGGATATCATCTCATTTTTTGCAGGATTCCTGAATACCTATTCATTTCTCAAGCTAAAATTTTATTTTCCCAGAATCATCTACTACAAAATGAGAAGGTCTTTGTGTGTTATACTAGGTGAAAACACAGCATGTCTTATGGAAAATGAATACATCCATCCTAAGCCATTTCTTTCTCTCTCTGTCTCAACACTCTTGGCACATTAGTACTTTTTAAGTGCTCACTTTGAAAATATTTCCATCTCAGTGAACACAACTGAAGAAAGACATTCACGAGGACAGCCTATGGTGGGCATTGGAGGGATAGGAAACAGCCTTGGGTCTCTGGGATACTAGTAATCGCAGTACTTAAATTGTCAATTTTGATGATAATCCTAATTTCCTGGGATTTAGCGTCTCAAATCTTCATTATTAAAGCAAAGCATTAGGTTAATCAGCAATCTAAGAGATTACTCTCTTGTCTGCTAATAACCAAGAATCTCAAACTCTTTCTGGCTTCACAACTCTGAGAAACAGTCTGAGAACCTTGAGAAGCAGCTATTAGCAAGTTTTCTCATTTTCTGAATTGTTGCTGTGTTCACCCTTCAGCCTATAAAGTATATCACTTAATTAGGTACCTAAATATTCTTTTTTCTTGTTTGGTAACTCTCCCTCCAGTAGAATTTTAAGATATATCGTCTTTGATTATGATTTTTTTGTTAAGTAACTAATGAATACTGGTCAAGTCTTAATAGATGAATGAAAAGAACATTACTAATATAAAACTCACTTCTTCTCAATAATTTTTGTTTTTCCAAACAGGCTTTTTACTGCCATATCCCTGGGATAGCTCTCTCTCTCCCTGTGGGCATGTTCTCAAAGATGGAGACTTAATTTTGCCTACTCACAAAGGTGAAGTAGTCTTTATTGAGTGCCTGAACCTTGCCAGACTGTTAGAGGATTAGGCATCATTTTACCTCCTCTTGGAAACACATTCCCACAGCTCTGTACTGCTGCTCTCCAAAATTCACCTTTTTTGCTCTCAAAGACCGGTGTGCTCTTCTGATTTACATGTCTATGACAATACTGTCTCCGTGAAAACAGTTCACTAGAAATCTGTTGTAATTGTTGCTCTACATAAGTTTTTACAGAAGAAAGCTAAAGTAATCATTCAAAGAAATAGAGCCCACAGAGACCTTTTGGAGGACTATAACTTGTTTCATTTTACAAAAGGACGTCCCGGCGATTCCTTAGCATTGCTTGCATCTTTCCACTTTGTCTGCATGGTGAGTCAGGGGCTCTGTGGGGCTCCAAGATGCTCTCTCACAACGCTGCTGAAGAAAATCACCGCCGCGGAAACAGCAGTGCAGAAATGGAATGCAGAGTTAAATAAAGCCCTCTCTCCAGAGTCCCTTAATAAAAGGGCCTATTTTTTCCCTTGGAGTAGCTTTGAAAGGATGTTCGTTCTCTAGGTGAAAAGGGCTATGCTTTGTTAGCTGATTGCTTATGACACAATTAGCTGGCAATCTGGCACCAAAATATTATTGGGAACAGGACAACAATGCAGGGCAGGTTGGTGAGGTTAACTAATTTGGAAGCCTTTCAACATTAAAGGAAACCCTGGGAAAATAGATGACACTCTGGTACTGATCTTTTGAGTCAGAATCAATTTGATTCATTAAGAGAGCAATACAGGAAACAAACAATGCCAATTTGTAATAGGTTGGAAAATATTTACCACAGGAAATGCAAACCCTCCCACTTGAGGTAAGTCTCCATCATTATCACTGAGAAAGAGTCTGAGAAGTCAGTGATTTTAAGATTAGATAGCTGCAGTTTGGAATTCACCACTTGAGTAACCACAATGTCTGATTTTTCTGTTGTTTTTCTCTCTGTGACTTTATCTTTGTATGTGATTTTAAGAGCAAATCATTCCATCTCTAAAATCAATGATGCAAATATGAAAGCTGAAGAGGAAAATAAAAGGACAAAAAAAAAAAAACTAAAAAACAAAAATCCCAAACACAGGCAAGTAAATTATGACGGCTGATCGTGACCACTAGATAGAAACAGAAAAGCCTGTATTTTCCGAAGAAAAGTGCAACCTCTGCTACATGGCTTCAGTAACTTTGTTATGACATTACAAGCAAAGTCTGAATTCCTCTTGGAAAAGCAAAAAATTGTTCAGTTGCTGCCCTCTTATGTCTCCATCAATAGCCGATCTTTTCCCTGCTGGCTCTCCTTTTCTCCTCCCCGGTTCGCTCTGCTCTGTGGCTGCCCGCACCTTCTCCTTCTCAGGGTTATCCCGTTTGCAAGCCGCGAGCCCACAGCTGCCTCCGTGGAGCCCAGCGGGGTTGACTCGAGAGGCTCCCCCTGGCTCGCACGAATCGCATCCATCACTGCGATCAGCCCCGAAAGGCAACATATTGTCTGGGACTCAGCCAAGAAGGGATATCAATTTCACAATTGCACTTATGTCTTGCAGCCAGGAACCAGTTTATTTCTGGCTACTGAAGTCTGAGATTCACTTTCAAAGCAGCCCTTACATTCCCACGCCCCCCGCCAGCCCGGGGTGATAACTTTCTCTTTAGTCAAGCAGAGGCCTCTGTACCGGGCAACTTTCCTCTTATCTCCCTGGGGCTCCCAGTCACACATTTCTTCCCCAAGAGTCACGTTTTATATTTGGTCACAGTTTGAGGGATCCCCCCCCCCGAGACTTCTTGATGGGAAGGTTATATGGTCCAACCAAGACGTGGGAGAACAGAACCATCAGAACTGGCAATATTATTTAAGAAAGGTTAAATTGAAAACAAAACAACACTTGAGTCTTCCGTTTGGGATAAGTGCCAGTAGCAAAAATAATGACTAGGACAGTGTCAGAAAGTCAGCCTCAGTGGGTGCATCTGTCTTTAGTGTCTAAATGTGTTTAAAATGGATTTTAACTCTGGGTATTGCAAATTGTGAATGGTGAAGAATCATGTATATGTTGTGGCTTAGGCCCTGCCAGCGCTTGACACAAGCACTCACGTAAAACTCGGACCTGTGATTGCTCCAAATTATTACTTCACTTTTAAAATATATAATATCTTTCTAGTTCATTGACTGCAGTTGCCGTTTTCTTTTTTTTAAATTTCTCCTTCTGGACCTTTACTGTTCTTAGGAATTCTGTCTTATAAGGAATAAAGTGCTTACTAGGATGAAAATTAGATTGATCATGAAAACAAGTATTTGATGAAGAAAAAGTGGAAAGCATACTTTTTGAAACTCCTTAAATAAAAAGTCCATCTTCTAGTTACTGTGCACATTTCACAGAATATTTTGGGTTAGCAAATTCGAGTGGGTAACTAACATGTATTAACTGACCATTTTGGTTTTGAAATTGCTCAATAATCATGGAATTATGTTCAATTACTTTTTTAAAGATATCTGGTTGATTTTAATGTTCAAAAATTTGAAGAACAGGACCAGTGATATAGCTCAGCGGCACAGCGCCTGCCTGGTGAGCACGAGGTCGTGAGTTCAATCCCTGACACCAATAAATAAATAAATAAATAAATAAATAAATAAATAAATAAAAATTTGAAGAACCAGGTGCAGTGAAAATTCTGTAACCAAATACCATACAATCTTCTAAGCTTAGCAGTACTTCAGGTTTAGCGGTTAGTGATCATAACTTCTGTAAGCTTCTTTAATAACAAGCAATTAAGCACCTATTAATTATTTCTACATTTGCAATTATATGTATTCAAATTTAAGCCAAACTTACTGTAAGATCTCCTTCTTTTAGTTTTACATACTTTGAACAAGTAGGTCTTAATACCAGTTTCAAACACCGAATTTAACATATTGTTTGAATGATTTTCCTTGAATAAAACATGTCTCAGAACTGCTTAGAAAGAACTGTATGCTCATTGTTTTTTCTCTTTTGAATCATCAGAACAGGTAAAACTTTTTTTTTTTCCAATTAGACTTTTTTCTAGGATGGCAAACCACAAAAGGTCATCATCGCAACGTGTTCCTGAAAATTAACTTAGGATCTCAGCCTGCATTTTAGTGATTGTATTACAGGCATTAGAAGCAGTAATAAGTGCTGAAACCTTATTGTGTTTAAACGAGGTAAGATATGTTAACTACCATTGGCAATAACTATCTTTGAAATGTGCTGCTGGATTCTTTAATTACCTTTAAATGCTTTCTCTAGATTACGGTAAAATGCTTCCTTTTGGGGTTCTGGCAATATAAATGGCTCTTTCACAGCCTGTGTTTACAATTTAACCTTGATGTCTATAAACAATCTTGTTTAATTTTTTAGCATAAGCACTATTTGATCTGTTTTTCCCCCTTATTGATGTAAAGCACTGCAAAATCTGATTTTAATTTCCCTGCTTATTATTTCTCCAAAGGAGTGTGTTGTGCAGTCAAGTTCATTTTGGAGGGCAAAAATACTAATTAACACTTTCATATAAACCAGTGTTCTGTTAAAAATCTTTATTTTTAACGCATGTCTTAAGTCTATTTTTAAAGCGACAGTGATGTTTTTCACTCAATCACATGTAAAAGGAAGATGAACATTTGACATCTGTAAAGTGACATTATTTGTCACAATGAGATGTGCTTGAGAATAATAGTGAATCATAGTTCTCTGAAATTTGGATAGTGATGACATAAATATTTTGATGCAGTTTTCATTAATTATATCCTAAAATTGTTTGTTTCTTTCTAAATTGCATATGAAATCTCAGGCTAGAAAGTAAATTAATAAAAATGGAGGAAAGCTATTATTTGCATAAATGAATTTCACAACTTGCGATATTTATCCTTAGTTTAGCTGAGTTCCTTGACTCTCCTCCTCTTGATTTTCCGCCTAGATATCCACCCCTGCCACCCCCAGCAAATATTACCACGCGCTGAACCAAGTCAGCAGTTTTGACATCTTCATTTCAATGTCCTTTTCTGTACCTTCACCAATGTTAATGTTACAAATTATAGGAGGGCATATTAATAGCCATACCCAAGAAGCAGAAAGAAAAGTGCATTTTTTTAAACTAAGTACTAACTTGGGATTTCCGGGGCCCATTGTCAAGTCAGCCGAACCCACAGCTCCTCCATTGTGATGATAATGGATTCCGTGTTGTTGCCGCTAAGGTCGCGAGGTCACCGTAAGCTCCTTAATGGACTGTGAAATAACTTTAACTGCATTAACCTCTCTGGATCACATGGGTGGCACCCACAGCCACTCCTGAAATTCTCATTCCCTTACAGAGACAATACCATTAGATTATTATATTTTCCATTTGGAATAGCAATGGGCTTGAAGCAATTATACAGCTAAGCATTTCTATTAAGGGAATAGGACCTGAAAGAAGATGAACTAGAACATCTCTGAATCACATATGTGGGGGTCGTGGCAGATACCCCAGACATTTCACCAGGTTTTTCAGGTGACTTCAACTCAGAGCGTCTCGACATTGGGCTCAGGCTAGCTAGAAAGGCGCTGGATGAAAGGAAGACACCTTGCATGAACTCAGAAGGACTCTCTCTTTTCTTTAAGCTGAGTAATATTCCTAGGGTATAAATTTTCCCATCTATTGATTTTCCTAAATGAAATCATGTTTGAAACTAAGAGAATGGTGAGAACCAAGGATTTGGACCAGAGAGAACTCTACTGGAAACCACATATAGTGCTATCCGTCCCTGGCTTCTTAGCTCCCCCACTTAGTCACCGAGATTCTCTTTTCTCCAAGAATCTAAATCTTATTCTCATTTCCCTCTGTTGGTTATTGTGTTTAAAAGACCAGGATGGTTTCCTTTGAAACCACACAAAGTGGAGAAGTCCTTTTTTTCTGAAGGACAAGAATAATTGTTTTTGGTTTGCATAGCTATAACCAGACAGCTATTTATCCACAAGTTAATCCTTGTTGGATAAGTATCCAAGAGAGACTTAGAGTACTATGATCATCAGTATTGTCACTAAAGTGCCTCATTGTCATCTTGATATGACATAGCAAATAAATAAATAACACCACATTAAACACATGTTTGAAATGTTATTTGATTTTCTAGTGGGATATCGTGAACTGAAGAGTGAAAATGGCTCATATTTCTTTGCTTCTAACGTGTACATATTAATGTTTTGAAAAGTTAGGATCCCACTTTGCCGTCAATTTTCATATTTGCCATGCCACTTCTTTAAATTCTGAGAAATTTATTATAATGTAGGATGTCTTAGTATTCAGGAAACTAGTGAACTAATTGAAGACACAAGTATCTTTTCTTTAATCTTGATCTGGTGTCTATTGTATGTCTTAATCTTGGAAAAACAATTTTTCTTTAATCTTGTAGATCTGATGAGTTGACTATGTTGGAGAGGGAGAAATGAGAGAGAGAGGAGGTACAGGAGAACATTCACTCATATCTGTGAAGTAGAAAGTTATGTTTCTCATCTTAGCTCAAAATTCTAATAAAGAAGACAGAGCCAAATACCTAACATCTAGTATACAGTCATAGTATGTACTGTTATAAAAGAAAAAGAAGTCTTTTGTGAAAGTCTTTGCCTCTTTTTATGGTCAGAGATATTATGACTGATTGTCACCCACCAAGAGAATCAATGGACTTACTATTCACTCCTTCAGCAAGCGATTATTGCACGCTATGTGTGCCAAGCACTTTCACCACGTACTCAGATGGGGACTGGCACAAGTAAATTGGCAGTGAGGTGAGATGAGTGGTGTGATTGCTGCTGGCCCTGGGAAGACACTGTTACACACTTCCTTAATTCCTTAACGAATGAGGTAGAGTTGTATTTCATACTCGTAGATTGCTCTGACTTCAACTCACCATAAAACTACCACGGAAAGCTGTGGTGTTTCCTGAACACGGCGTGCCTCCCTTGCCTTCTCTGGCTTCCTGAGGTGGCTTCCCTGGTCCGATACTTTCTGAATGGGAGGCTTCTGAGAGTGCTGAAGACACCAGGCACGACCTGTGAGCTGCTTCTTTGTTTCTTGGCCCAATTGCAAAAATGCAGACCAATAATTCATTCATCTACAAATATGCACAAAGCACCACTAAGGAACAAAATGAGCTGGCACAGCTTTTTACTGAAATGCATGCTTGGTGTTCGGATTGATGAGGATGCAGTGAAAGCTCACAGAACAGGGCACACCATCTTGTAATCCTTAAGGAAGCTGAGAACGTTTTCAACAGTGGCCAGAGT
The DNA here is from genome assembly GCA_004365215.1 of Cuniculus paca. Classification (NCBI taxonomy): domain Eukaryota; kingdom Metazoa; phylum Chordata; class Mammalia; order Rodentia; family Cuniculidae; genus Cuniculus; species Cuniculus paca. Next base: position 9,094 of record RJWT010040264.1, read on the forward strand.
TCACCCGACAACTACTGTTTGCACACTGCGATGAGTATGAAACATAGTACAGTTCATGCATCCCTCTCACTTGTACCATGATGCTGAGAATATGCAGAGCGTGTGAAACTTAAAGTCTGCAGTAGATCCAGCAACACATTAAAAGACTTATGCATCATAACCAAGTGGGATTCGTCTCAGGGATGAAAGGTAGGCTTAATGACCTAAAATCAATGAATGCAAAACATCTTAGCATTAGAATGAAAAACCAAACACACATGATCATCTCAATAGATACAGAAAATTTATTTAATGAAATCCATTATTCTTTTGTGATAAAACACACAACAAACTAGGAACATCTACCCCACTGCCAGAAAATTTGCTAACCTTACACTTAATGGTGAAAGACAGAATGTGCTCTCTTCTTTAGATCAGGAATTAGATAAGCATGTCTGATCTTCCCACTTCTATTCAACATTTGCAGTAGAGGTTTAAGCTAGGATAATTAGGCAAGAAAGGTAATAAAAGGAATTAAGATTGAAATGGGAGGACATTCATAGAGGATATGACCTTTGATATAAAGAATTCTATATAATTCACTAAAAAAACTATTAGAACCACAAAGAGGTTGCAGAATACAAGGTCGATACACAAAAGTCAATCATATTTTATATACTTGCAATGAATTCTATATACTTGCAATGTATATCTGTGAAAGAAATGAAAAGATCAGTTCCATTCACAAAACCTTTTAAAAGATTAAATAATTAAGAGAAAAAGTAACCAGAGAAGTGCTAAATGCATACTCTAAAACCTACAAAACTTTGGTGAATGTAACCCAAAAAGACCACATCAGTGGGCCAACATCCCCTGTGAATGGGTTGGAAAACTGAACATTGCTAGGCCAATGTTCCACAAGCTGGTAGATCAATTCAACACATACTCTGTCAAATTCCTGGTGAATTTTGTAGTAATTGACAGTTTACTTGGAATTTCTAGGGTTGAACCCAAAATAGTTAAAGTGATTCTCAAAAATAACAAAGTTGGAGAACTCACACTTCAAACCTTAGTACTTTTTATAAATAATAGTCAAGATAATATGGTATTGGCATAAGAAGAGACACACGGATTAGTAAATAACAGAATGAAGAGTCCAAAAGCAACCCACATAACCATGGTCAACTGATTTTCAACAAGGTGCCGATAAAACTGTATGGAGGAAAAATAGTTTTTAGTTTTTTTGATAAATGATACACAGACAATACTAATATGTGAAAGATTAAAGTTGACACACTGCACATTTTATACACTAAATTAACTCAAAAAGGAGTAAAAACTAAAAATGTAAAACTACAAAATTGTTAAAACCAAACATGAGTATATTTTTATAAAATTAATACTAAAATTAAAAATTAAACATTTTTGTTCACCAAAGAAGATCAAGAAATTGAAAAGACAGCCAACATACAAGATGGAATAAAATACTTGGAAATAATATAGGCAATAAAGAATTGATATATGGAATGTATAAAGAATTCATAACTCAATAATAAAAACACAATGTCATCTTAAAAGTCAAACTAAGAACTGAAAGAACATTTCTTCAAAGAGGATATACTACTGATTGAGAAACCCATAAAAAGATGCTCAACATCATTAGTCATTGGGAAGATACAAATTAAAGTAACTAAATATTGTTTCATAACCATGAGGATGTTGGGACCAAGTCAAACAAAAATAAGTATTGGAGAAGATAAGGAAAAACAGCTCTCATATTCCATGGACAAGAATAAAAGTGGTGGAAAAATTACTGGAAAAGAGATAGACAGCTCCTCAAATGTTAAACACTGATTTACAGTATGACCTAATTATGCTAGGTATATAACCAGGAGAAATTAAAATACATGTCTACACAAAATGTGCACATAAATGACATGATCAAAAACAGAGTGAAGATGTAAATTTAAATTTATTACAGTGAAAGGCACATCACTGTTAATTTCCCTCAAAATAGCACCCCTATGATCCAATCACCTTCTGAAACTCTAAACACATGAATCTTTTGGGGGACACTGTAGAGCTAAACCATAACAGAGGGGGAGGTTAAAGAGATGACAGATAACAGGGAAGGGGCTTCTTTTTGAAATAAATTGTTTTACATTGACCATTGTGATAGTTGCAAATATCTGTGAATGTACAGAAATCCACTGAATTATATAACTTATGAGGGTGAATATATGATATAAACTAGACCATAATAGGGCTGCTAAATTCTATAGTTTGTATGTCAAGACATGTACTCTAGAACTATCTAATCATCAATCAGATACAAGGACTCATTTCCATACAATAAACATGCAAAATAACCAGTTCATTATTCTCAGAATTATACATTAGGACTCAATTGGGTAGGAGTTAAAGCAACTGGCAGGAGCTCCTTGAAGCAATAGGAAATTTGAAGGTTTGCTTGCAAATAGTCTGGATTGGTTTAACCTCTGCTCTTATATCTAGATTTATATAAGCAAGACAAGAATTCCTGATGTTCAATACTAAAAATTACGTCAGTGCCATCTATTTGAATACCATTGTTACCAAAGGGAGCAACGAATACTCCAGTTTTGCTCCCTTTCCCTTAGAAATTGGACTTTAGCATAATCCTTGTCCCCAGGAGGCATTTTCCAGTTCTCACAGTTTGTATCATGGCCACCTTTTCTCTAGAGTTTTAAAAAGCAGCTAATCTTCTCTATAATGGATGTAAGTGACAATATTACTCCTAAAGCCAGAAATAATATGTTTGGTATTCTAAAATGAAGCAATATTGAAGAAGGATACTATCACTTCAGGATAAATACAACCATCGGGCTCAAAAAGAGACCCCCAGAGCCATTCCTTGTCTTAGTAGGGAGAGGCGATAATGGGAGGGTGTGTCTTTGTGTAAGTGATCCTGCTGAAGTTTATTTGCTTCAGGTCTAAGGTGGCATAGCACTTTGCTGTGAAGGCTTTTGGTGTGCTACACTGTCTGTCTGAGGTGCTTTACCTCCCCAGGTCTTGCTCCCATTAGTACCCACTGGATGATGGATTTTTAATCCACATAGGCATTTTTCATACATCAGAAGACAACCTTAAAAAGCCTGGAGATACCAATATTAATTTCACACTCTTCAAGGACATTTCAAAATTCCCTTGAGGGCCGTTCCTTTTTCTCTCTTCAATGTACATGACCAAAGGAAATACTAAGCACTGCTAGACTTGGTCTGTTATCTGTAGGGAAGGATGCGTTAGGAAATCTAGGATAGTTCACTGAGGTTGACCTGGTGATGAATGCTCTTAGAGAATCACAATATCAAGTTTTAGTTATATGGGCAAGGGTGTTAGTCAGCTTTCTATCACTGTGATGAAATACCTGAGATACTCTTAAAAGGAGGAGGGATTTATTTTGGCTC
>RJWT010040265.1:0-12518 GCA_004365215.1 Cuniculus paca
GTCCTTTTTCCCAGCAGAAACCTCCCGAGTCTGGTTCTTACCAGCAGGGTTTCTATCCGCCTTCTGGTCTCCTGAGTTCTGACCAGAATCTCCACTACAGAAGAGCCTAAGCTGGTCCAGGGCTTCTCTTTCAAGCAAGAGCTCTGACCCTTTCCAAACTCTTCCCACAAGCCATTCCCAAAGGCTCTTGAACCACATGGTCAGGTACAGTTATAGCAATGACACCACTCCCCTGGTACCAAATTCTGTCTTGGTCACTTTTCTCTTGTTGCTGAGACAAACACCTGACACCCAAAATTAGGGAAGAAAAGGTTTATTTAGCTCACAGTTTCTGGAGATTTCAGTTCATAATCAGCTGGCTCCAAGGCAGGATGGCATGGCACTGGGGCAGCACTTCAAGGCAGCAGCCAAAACAAAAAAAGCAAAATGCAAGCCTCTTCTCTACCTTCTATTGTACACAGGCCACACCCCCCACCTTCAGGGTGGTGTAACACTCACAAAATGTCCTTGCCCTCCTTTGCACAGGGTGAGGTTATTTACAAAGTAAGAATCCTGGTTCCCTGCTGAGTCTCTCAGTTAAACTTCTCAACTGTTCAGGTTGACACAATGTATTAACCATAACATTACTAAAATGTTACTATTTTTAATTTCATTTCTTCCTTTCAAGACCATAAACTGACACTTTTAATTACAAAATTATTAATTCAGTCTTACATAAATGGTTTTAGTACACAACAGCATATCTTACATTTTAAATTTTGATGTATTTATATTAGTCTGTACTGCATAATCAAAGAAATATTTTCAAAACAGTTGCATGGTAGAATTGATAAGTGTATTTTTGCCCACATAAGTAACACAAATCATTAATTATAAGGATAACATCTTGACGTCTTTAAACTTTATGCCTTCTAGAAGCTAAAAGAGACAGTGGAATGAATTCTGTCTCAGATCTTCTGTGACTCCAACCCTCCTGATACCATGATTTTGAATTTTCTGTTTTCAGAAATTTGAAAAAAATAGATTTCTGCTGATTTAAGGTGCCAAATTTATGGTAATTGATTACATCATACCTACAAGACCCTTTTTTCACTTTTAATTCATTTTTACCTGTTTTATAGTATTTGATAATTCTTCCAAGAGTTAGGGAATAAAGTAATTGTCAGTCCTAATCTTCATTACATTTTTACAATTTTTGTTACTTTTTCTTTTGAAATTTTTCTTTTAGAGGTTTTGTGGTGAAAGCTCAGGAAAAATTCTTCAGAGGATGGTAGCCAAATGGCACTTTAAACAAAAGCTTCAGTTACTTTGATGAAGCCATTTTTTCATATTAATTATAAATTAAAGATGCAGTTATGATCAAATTACATTGTGAAGGATATAAGGAAAATAAAATCTAACATGTTGTATACTTAACATCAAATGCTAGATTAACTATTTGATACATATAAGTCAAAACTAATATCATATTAAAAATGTGTATCATCTACAAGTAATAGAAACCTGAACTTATAAAGGATGTCATTGGAGTTTCCCAAAAGCAAGGACTATAGCATGTACAAGTAGACTTAGTTTATTTTGGAAGTGATAATAAGGGACTCTGGCAAAGAAGTAGGGAAGGAACCAGGATGGGAATTGCAAGGGAACTCTACATCCTAGTGTAAACCCATCTGAGGGATGGAGTGAAAGTATGACGAGTAACATATCATCTACCCTCTGTCATTGACTGAATCTGTTCTAGAAGATGAGATCCACTGTTTCCTGAGCACTGTGCTAATTTGGTAACACAGTAGGACTGGTGCACTGAGAGAGGAGGGTATAGGGAAAGAAATACAGGCATTTTCAACTGCGATCTGGCCAGGCTTCTGTAAATTGGTTAAGAAAAAATCATCAGAAAACAGGTACTATCTGCTGCAGTGGTATCACACTACAGGGTTTCTATCAAAAGATTCAAAAATCCAAGATTAGTCCTTGTTGTCATCATTTCCCAATAGACACAGGGCTGAAAGCATGAAATAGCCCTGTGGATGGCATTTCAGGCAATCTGGGGGTATTTCCATTATGGGTGATTCTTACCCATAAGGGTGGCAAGTCTTGAGTTTTTTTCCACTCTGTCACAGAAGAAAACAAAGAAGTGTTTTTTTGCAGATTTTCTCCACGTGATTTTTCATTTTATTAGAAAAGGAAAATCTTTCTCAGAGCCCCACACCATCACCAACTGACTTCTTTTTAATTCTCATTCTGATAGAAAATCGGATAGGCCTATTCTCTATCAGATCAAGAACTCTTAACTTAAAATTTGAACAAAACAATTTTGAAAATAAAACATGAGGAATAGGGAAGACTTTGGGAAACAGCAAGTTACTCTACAATAAAATGTAACCAAAAATTAACCTGAAGGTGTTTCAGGTTTCAAAACTCTGTTCCTTGAACTATTTATGTATATGTACATATCTTTGAGTTCCTTCCAATATGCTATGATACAATTATATAAAATGTTCTTAAAAGAAGATTTTATCTTCTTTTTCTAAGGTTTTTAAGTCATTTAAGTTTTTTAAAGCATATCACCAATTTTCTGGCAGCATATACACAATGTACATAAAATCACATAGCTTAATCATTTTTCCATTGAAATATTTAAGCGTTTTAGCATACATTACAAAAATATACAGTTATTTTTGTATTATTCTGAGGATTCTAAAATGGTAGTGAGGGGCCAGGGATTTAGCTCAGTGACTTGCCTGGTAAGTGCAAGGTAGTGAGTTCGATCCTTGAAAAAAAGACAGTTGTTAAAATGGTAGTGAGTCTACCATTTAAATTTTATTCTACATTTCAGATAGAAAATGTAAGCATAAATGACTTTTGTCATCTTTCAAAAGTGTCACATTGACACCCATGCTATCGAAAAACAGAGAGGCCATGTTTTCCCATTCTGTTTAATTCCAGCCAGTATCTTTCCAAAATTTTATCGAGATTAACTTAAACTTAATTTGAATGAGACAAAGAAAAGCAAAATGTTGGGAAATTCTAAAGTATTATCTTGGATCTTCACTAACTTCTTTTTAAATTTTAAAAAATAAATCATCATTTGGTTAGGGAACTGCTAACTACTCCAGCAGATAAAACCCTAAATCTTACATGCTTAACACAATCTGTTCATTTCTCAGCTTAACCAAACAAAATTTAAAATGTGGGTCAGAGTGGATGAATTTCACTCTTCATAGTGATTTCAAGACCAGATCTCAGTTTTTTGTTTGTTTGTTTTTTTTTGTTTGTTTGTTTTTTTTGTTATTCAAGTACTTTTGAAGAGCAGTAAGCTAGTGAGGAAGGGAAGTGTAGAAATTCTAATAGGTAGTCCTACAAGTAGCACCCGATGGACTAACTGCTGATATTTCATTGGTGAAACTTGGGTGCATAGCCATAGCCTATTGTAAAGAATCCTGGGAAATGCAGTTGAGCTCAGGGGCCAGTATAAATTTGATGATCAGCCGGCATTCATTGCTACATTCTTTTAACCGCTCCACAGTTTTTCCTTACAATAAAAAAAAAATATATATATATATATATATGTCATTTGTCTATCAAAGGAAAAAATCTAAGATATTTAGTAAAGTTTAATTCACTAAAAGAAACTACTCTCAGAGCATTTAATATTGGTTCTCATTAAACACTGAATTGGTAAATGATTTTGAATTGGGGAAGGGAATAGCAGGTGTCAACTTCTTGCCAAATCACTTGAAAAACATATACTTTTAAATTTTTCACAAATATTCATTGGTCGTTTTTTATGCAGCAAGATTTTATGAACTTACATTTAGCATTATGTATTAATATTATTTTAATTGTTTCACTTTACCCATATATTGTTTAACAGTAGGAATTAAAGATACTATTGTTTTCTGTTCATACATCTGAGAGAAGAAACCTAAAAGCTAATGTTGCTAACTTTGTTTTTTATCATGATGGTAAATTTATTTCGTGATATAATAGGAAAAATAACTGGTCCCCTCTAAATATTGATCCAAAGGGTATAGAAGTAACTTGTATGGAACAATACCATTTATATTTATTTAAATTGTGTTCAATGAAGTGTACTACACTGTAGTTGAATGTAATTCCCTCCTAGTGTTCAAAAATTAGACCTTATGGAGCATATTTCTGACTTTGGAGAAGCTATAAAAGTTAGCAAACAGTAAAATCATGGACTTTTAAAAGAGAATTATTTGTATGTACTACTTATATTTTCTTGGGTTTTTAAAAAATCATCATAAATTTCTGTAGTAAATACTTACTAATGGCCCAAAACAATTTCACAGAAAATTTATGACATCAAAAAATTGTATTTTTCGTCAGTCTCATTTACCTAATGAAATACACTTGTATGTGAGGTTGTGGTTATTATTACTGTTATCTTGTTATAGTAATTAATAAGTGGTGATGGCTTAAACCACAAGGCAAGATCTATAATGTACTACAAAGAGGTTCAGGATGTTCATGGAGAAATCAAAATTGCTGATACAGGCAGAGAATAATTCCACATGACTAAGAAGGTAAAAATTTAATAATTGCACACAAAGACATTTTAAAAAGTGATTATAAAATGTAACAGATAAGACAGTCATATATTTATTGGCCTTAAAACAGATGATATTTCAATAACTCATTTATTTTTATACATATATATTTGTTAAATATAAAGCTAAATATTAATCTGACATTATTTTCTCTAACCACTCTTCGTGTTCCCAGAATTGCTATATCATCTCTTGTAATATCTAAATAATACAAACAGGGATAATTCTTTGTAAATACTAAACACACACACACACAAACACACACACACACACCACAAACCAACAACAAGTAAAAAATGTATCAGATCATTTCTCTGGATTGGTGGAGAGATTTCACTTTTATAGGGCATAAGGAGAGACTGTGAGTTTATTTTCTCAGAAATTTATTTTTTAAAAGCGTGGAGAGAATATGGCTGAGAAGTTACAAAGTGGAGTAATACTTACTTTGTACTAAAAGTACCTTAGAATTACGACCTAAACACATATACACACATTCTAACATAATTACCAGCTGTACATAGCATTAGGTAAATAATAAAAATAACCTATTTACCAAGAACTTTAATTATATGTAAGACTTGAATATATTGTTTTATGTATTATATATATTTTGAAAATCAGATAATTAGGCTGACATTTTGTTATATTAGACTTTTTCCCTACACTAGACATTTTGTTATATTAGACTTTTTCCCTAGCCTAGTGATAGACTAGGCTACAGGCAATTGATGAATTATTGTCAGAATTGAAGTCCTTCATTTATTCCTTTGTGTATTAGTTTATGGTGGACCTACTGCACTGTAGCATAAGTAGACCCTGCCAGGTGGAAAGAATTGAAATAGTGGGGAGAAAGTTATTTCGAAGAAGCAACAATAGATGAGCAAATCCTAGAAACAAGAGAGACAGCATTAGGACTGAAAGGTGTTACATTTGCTTTAAATATAGACTTTGTTATTTGGTTTCAGATTCTGAAACCTCAATAACCAGAAATATCTTATAAATATTTGAATAACAGCATCTTCCTAAGATCTTCCAGGCTCTGTAATGGAGGGGATAAAGTGCTCCATACCTGTTTTCCTTTAACCTGCTTTGGTTCATATCCACATGTCTAGCATAGATTCAAACTGAATCATATCTTCGAGGGGGAGGCTGAGAGATGTGTTATTTTAACATTCACGCTAGATACAAAAATGATTTTGTGAATTACTCCCGATTTCACTTCCCATTTTCTTTTAACAATTTGTCTCTCGGTAAAGTATTTTCCTTCTATGTTGAATGTTTGCTTTCTTAACCTACACGCATTATTCTTCAGTAAGTCTTAGAAATTGAGTTGCTATAAATGATTTCCAACACACTGCCAATTAAGATGCTCAGCACAAGCAAACTTAAAGTAGGTGAACCAAAAGCAGGAACTTACTTCAACAAAAGCAGGAGTCTGTAACTTGCTGGATGGATTTCAATCAACTCATAAACAAGGCTTTCAGAAATAATTGCTTTTGGTTGCTAAAACTATTATCAGATCTACTGTGATCTCAGTAACTCCAAAAAAAGTACTATTGAAAATATGAATCCTAAATTTTATAAGAAAATATACCAAGATGTTGTAACTTTTAAATATGATATATATATATATATATATATATACATATATGTGTATGTATATAGTATATTGACACACTTTTGGGAATGTCTTTGGAATTGACCCATGGGATAAATCTACAAAAATATGATCTAACATTGGTAGTTCTTAATATTAAACCTTATTTCCAAATACAGAATTCAAAAATTATTGTATGAAGTAGCATATCATATTATTTTTCCCTTATCTTTTCATGTTCTATTTAAATTACAGTGTTTTTTCTGAAGTATTAAAAATAAATCCATTAACCTATCTTCTATTTATTTCCTAAATCTTAGTTGCATAAGTTCTGGGCTGCTAAAAATGTTCTGGATGTTGATACAATTATTATCTGCATATTTTTGTTCATAATATCAACTAATCCAATCAAAACAAAATCGGCAATAAATCTTCTAAACTGAGTACTTATGCAGGGCTAAATGTATAACATTAATCTACTTATCTATATGAGCATGTAATCATTGACATAATCTCCTATGATGATCTTAACCCTCAACTTGGGACTGTCTTCTGTAGCAGAAAATTCTACAGTTCCTGAATCTATTCTCTGTTCCTAGGATGAAATGCTTCTCAAACAAAGGGATTATATGAAAACTTGGTGACAGAACATGCATACTCTTTTACTAAAACATAATCAGAAAATAAGACATTCAAAGTATACCTTTTGTATCCTAGCCTACATTTGAACCACTGATTTGAAAGATATTACTGTTTATGAAAAATATATGAAGAGAATATAATTTGAAGAGCTTTTGGAGATTAAGGGGATGATTTCTTTTTCTGTTTTTGGTTCTGGGAATAGAACTCAGGGCCACTCAGGATAGTTTCAAACCTGGAATTATTTTTCTAGGTTGCTGCCTGAGCATTTTAATCTCTAATCTGACCTTGAATTTTGTGACTTTGTTCTACACCCATTTTAAAATCCATATGCAATATATCCCCATCAAACGAACTCTGTGTGTTTATATAATAACTACTTTATTCATTCTTCGCAATTCCAATCTTTCCTGGTGGTCGCCTCCAAAGTTAAAACCTTATCTGCTTCCCTTATTCTGCAAAAATCTCTAGTAATACAGTTCATAACTTAAAGAAAACATTTAGGAAACATTTGAGACAATGAAAAAATACAGCACAAGCAATCCACAGTTTAAGAATAAATACTAAATATTATTGTTTTTAGAAAAAAGATACAGACCACAGGAAATTTTTCAAGGTTCATGCACGTCCCTGGCCCCAGGGTGCAGCAGAACAGCCCTTTCCATTACATGCTACAGTCCCATTCATTTTCTGTCAGATTCACAACACACTTCTCCAGGAATGATTTAAGAAGTTCACATTCCTATTATTGTAATATGTGTGGAACCAACGAATAGCGAATAAAAAACTTTGAGCTAATCTTTTTATCAATATTATAATAAGAGACATTTTTCCTTTGCCCTCATTAGTTTTAATTATTTTATTTATGGAGTAATTCTCTTTCTAAAAGGATGGTGTTTTATTTTGTTTTATCAGTGTAGTGTTCCCAGGCAACAAAGCCCTGAGTGTAACCATGTGTTAATACTGCCTATGTTTCCCCTCTCCTCCAGAAGTGGGGGAGGACAGTGAAGCTATATGTGATGTGGATGTTACAGCCCACTATGCCCAGGTAACCAACATGAGAACTAGAGGCATTAAACAGAACATCAACAGATTAATCCTTCTACACAAGGAGAAAAATTAAAAAGAAGGTTCTCCTTATGCTTGAAGCATCCATCTCATTTTGGACAGTGGCAATCTCTTAATTTGTTAAATATAACTTTGACTAGGAAGAAGAAAAAGACTTTTCAAGGTGTCCAACATGTCTTTCGATTAGCGGTTGAGTTTATGGAAGCGAAATTCGTAATAATACTTTTATGTGTCCTGTGCTTTTTATTTTGGGATAGTCAATAGATTATTTGTTCCTTGTATAACCATTCAAATGGTTTGTAAAACAGTGCTAACTTTCGAAGGATATAAAACCTTGGTACCTGCTTTGGTCAGAATACTAGAACTTTCTGGAGGTCAAAATGGAATTATATGTATACATTAACACTATTAATTTAATATTTTTGCACATAAACACAGGGCTAAAATCATCTGCAGATTTAACTCAAGGAAGCAATTTTTCCCTCAGGGTATTCTGGCATTTTGGCAGAGATTTTAAGTCACTTTTGCCTCTTGTCTTTTGGCTGTTTTCCCTGGGGCTCAGAGCAGGGACTATCCATTAAGATCACATGCATGCAATCATGATCAATTTCCTGCAAGTGTGGAAGGACTGGGCACTCAAGATGTTTGGCCTCACATTTGTCATTCTATTTCTATGAGTGGTGTTTTTCTATCTGTAATAGCAGCTGAAACACAGCTATGTAGTGGAGAGGGGAAGAGCGAAAGTGAAACTCCTCTTAAGTGTAAGAGTATTCCCTGTTTGCCTGGTTTCTTTTTCTTTAAGTGAATTTTCTGTAGTTCTTGTTTCTCTACTATATGCATGTGATGAAAGGTATAGGAACCCAAACTCCACTCAAAGCACATTTATTTGACGTCACAAACCTGAAGAAATGTCACTTTATTTCAAATGTCAGTATCCAGTGTTTCTCATAGAACAAATCTGCCTTCGAAAGTCCCCAAAGTCCCCATAACTGCCTGTTGCTTGCTTACAGTCTCAGCTGTGCAAAAGGATTTTCATTTTTGTTGGCACTCAATATATTTGTAGCTGGAAAGACACCTGGTTCATTGGTAAGCCACCAAATATCTAAAAATAATAGAAAGGATTTTTTCTTTGTCCCAGGCCCTTTCTCTATATACATCTGTTCATATAGATATATAGATATGGTGATTCATATATTATATACCCAAGAAAATAATGATCTTGTCATTTAAAAATATTTTCCAAAAGATCAGATATCTGAACACCTCTGTATTTTTCAATTCCTTTTAGGAATAGTTTCCTAGACCTACCCTTTTCTTATTATGTTCTTAGCTTATCATTAAGAATGGAGATTTTAAAACTGGTCACATGGACTAATCTGCATCTTTTATAAAATATTCCTCCAAAATTATTCATCAAGCTATTTAATTCAACTCTCGTGTAGATCTATACAACTGCAGCACTAGGGAAACATGTCCTTCTTTACATAGTTTTTATATGAAGAGAATGCATGCAACCATTTCTGTCTTGTTTGGCAGATTACTCACTGCTACATTTCAATCTTACCCATGATTAGCAACCTTAGCTGAGGCTTTCCTTTAAAATTTCTCACCTCATAGTAACTAATGATAATCATTTTTATTAGCATAAGCTCAACTTCAAGGCAAGGCATGTAATGACTTGTAGGGAGCCATCTTCTTGGGTTGGTTAGAAATTGTCTAAATTAAGTGAGTTATCTCTTACACCACCTTGGTCCTAAGTAGAAGTTGAAAAGCAAGGTAAGTTAGTACAAGCAACCTAAAATCCAGCTGAAGTTTAGGTGGTTGACAGTCCGAGGGAATCAGTTCAGTTGCTATTATGTTTTCATTTCTATACAGGCACCAGAGTTGCCTATTGAGGGCTCCAAGGCAATAGACTTTCGGGAATTTAGTCACTCTCTCAAGAGACTTTCTCTTGGCTAAGTTTTCATGGCACCATCTGGATGTCTGTCTTCATCTCCACCCAGTTCCCTGGCTGAAGCTTCCCATCACACTCAAGTTCCCCGATCCTTTTTCCTTGTTTCCAAGCTTCTTTGGCTTAATGTATACATCTTGAAATGCTTCCAAACCAAAAGCCCAAGTCTTGCCTGCTCTTAATTGGAAGTGCCTCATTTTTGTTCATTAAGAAACGTTTACATTTTCTGCTGAAGAGTTGGGGATGTAGCTCAGTTATAGAAAGCTTGCATAGCATACATGAGATCCTGGGTTGATGCCCCAGTAACACAAAGTAAACTAATAAAGAAGTAAATAAAGAATAAATTCCCTAATAAAGCTGGAGCACAAATTTAGCAACAGAACAGTTGCCTGTTCCGTCTGAATTCAGAGAATGCTCAGCTTCCGTAACCTGACCAAATACATCCATTCCTGAAAAAAAGAATGTGATGTCCATTCAAAATGGAAGATGAACAAAGTGTCTGTTTACTTTAAAATGGCCTACAGTGGGAGCCAGGGTTGTAGCTCAGAGGCACAAGTGTCTGTCTGGCAAGCCCAAGGTCCTGAGTTCTATTCCTGGTGCCAAAAAAAAAAAAAAAAAAAGAGCTTTTATCAATTCTTACAATGGAGTAAATAAAGAAAATAAGTTGAAATTTTATATACAAGTAATGCAAAATTTTGCTGATTCTAAGAATTATCAGCTTATTATAGCTCATAATTAGATTTTGAATACAATACTTACCTCCTCAAAAAAATAATGTGATTATTGTCCTCAAATTGGAAAAAAACAGAGATAAAGGAAAATAGTGACCTGCATAGATTTGTGGGTAGAAATGGTGACACTGGGTATCATGGTCTGTTTTCTTTCTATTAACACATCTAAGGCATACAGTAGTCTTCTCAGGTCAACTTTACATCTTTTGGTGTTATTAGCTTTAATACAAACTTGCTCCCTTTTTGTTTTGTTTTATAGCAATTCTAATGGATATTTTGAAACAAGTCAGATTAAAATCCTAAATTCTGTAAAGTATGTTGTTCACATTTCAATAAAACAATGATCACTCCATTAACCTTTGTAATCAACTAAACTTTAAGGTGACAATAGGCAATGCACTGTTGGGAAGGGGTGTGACTGCTTTTCAGTATGCACTTTGACTCTTAAATGATTCATGATCAAAATTTGCCCTCTGGCAATGTCCTCCAAAACTCCAAAATTCACTAATATTTATAAAGAGGTAAATCTACCCCATGGATAAATCTAACACTCCAGGAGGATTTTGCTCATTTGTTTTAATGAGATGGACTTTTAGCCCTCCTCATTTACTTTAAGAGACTTAGGAGATACTCAAATTAAGTAAAAAACTGGGAACATCATGTAACTAAACATCTAGTTTTTCATACAAAATAAATCACTGCATGCCTGTGGTCTCTGTCATTTGATCTCTCCCCATGCTTGAGGCTTTAAACTGCTTCTGGCTCCATTTAACCTCTTAGACAAGTCAGGCATAACTCCACTCTTCCCGTAGTAGCCCTTGTGCATTCTTGTTCCCAAGGCCTTCTCTGAGGATTGATGTCTGTTGCACAGGCCTAAATTTACAGTTTAATTTCTCTCTTGGTCTACTTAGGCTCAACATCACCTGAGACTCTTTCAAACTATTAGTGAATGAACGCGTTAAGGGAGAAGCCCCTAACCCAAGTCAGAACTAGATCTTTCCCCCATCGAGAATAGTCTCATTGAATTTTCGTAAAGGAATATTTGGAGTTTTTGTTCATTCTTTCTTTAAAGCCCTATGATAAATAATCCAAAGCTTCCAATAACCATTAAGATTAAAGTATTTTTTCACTTGTGTTCAATGGAAATAAAGAAAATTAGAAGATTTGGGGTGCTTTTGCACTATCCCACATGTGATGCAAAGCAGTAGAGAAAATTTCCTCAGAGCCACTTATTCTAATGCCACTATGCTGACAAGTTTTAGTTTTGTTCTAGAAATGAATATCTGTTGTTTTTGTCTTCACAAAATCAACTTGTGATCCCTTGCTCTGATTCCTGTTTAGAGACCAAGCTTACTGCTTCAGTGGTCTGTGAGCTCTGTTGTAGCTATCTTCCAACTTGTTTCAGAGCTAAACTGAGCCAGTCAACTTATTAAAGACAAGAGTTTAGGTATGAGGAAGTAATATACTCTTGTAATTTTCCTAAGATCACATACCGGAATTTTACTGGAAAAGAAGAAACTCTTTTTCTACTGAATTTTCTGGAAGAATAGAATATAAACATGAAGTTTTTTTGTACTTCTACCACTTTCAAAAAGGGCAAATGAATTGCTTTTGTGTATTAAATATATATGTACATATTTTGAAAAAAAACTGGTCAAGATAATGCAGAAAGAGAATTATAATATTTAGCTTATTTTTATGGTTTTTGAATTCCTTCTTATTTTTATTTTACCCAAATTGATTTGAGTTCAAATTTATGTTGTTTTATTTTATTTTTGTTTTGTTTGTATTGGATTTTTACAAGTGAAAGATACTAGACCAACCAATCTCTGCTTTGAAAGCTCAAAAAACTTTAGCTAAAAAGTAAGCTACATTTGGGCAATTGTATAAACTACATTTTTTAAGCTCTTAAATTTGACCTCAGTTTGGTTCGCTTTTAAAAATTATTTTTAACAGTG
>RJWT010040266.1:0-12526 GCA_004365215.1 Cuniculus paca
TAAACACAAGAAAGTGCAGGAAATCTGTCCACAACACCAAAGTCTGTACTGGAAAGGCCATAGGCCAGCAGTGGAAGCTAGAAAGTCTATGCCAGCGGGATGAAGGATCTGTGCTAGTAGGTTGAGGGTTCTATAGTGGAGCCAAGAAGCAACTCTTAAATAAGAACCAGGGCTCCCCGAAAAGTACCACAGCCATCCTCAGCCACAGTGAGGTCCCGTGCTCCTCCGATGATGAGAACAGTCGAGTACATGCCAGGAAGCCAGTGTGACAACATCTCCTGGAGTTTGAACAGCAACCATCTTGCCCTCTAGAACCAGGAAATGATGCTCAACATAAAGACCAGAGCTCCCCAAAGTGAACCACAGCCACTCCCAACAAGGTCCCGAGCTCCTCCAATGATAATGGCCGAAGTCGTATTGGGGAGCCAGCCTGACAAGCTCCTCCAGGAGAACCAACAGCTCCAAACAGCAGCACCCAGGAGAACCCACAATGCCTCCACTCTTCCTCTCCACATCTCTTTTTATGCTGGCAACCTTCCTCAGGTGGTTTTTCTAAATGCAGCACCATGCCGATTTAACTCAGCTGGGGCCAAGTTGACTACCAGTTTTTAATCCATAACACATCTAGAAGATTATTAATAACTACTTTGAAAATCTACATTCCAATAAATTGGAATCCAGAAGAAAAGGATAAATTCCTAGATTTATATGAATTATGAAAACTGAACCAAGAACATATAAAAACCCTGAATAATCTGATAACAGGGAAAGAAATTAAAGCAATAATAAAAAATACCTGCTAAGAAAAGCCCATGAATCCTCATAATCACCACTGAATCCTACAAAAAGTTATGTGGAAGGTCTAACGCCAATACTCCTCAAACTCTAATGACATTAAAAGGGAATGTGTAATCCCAATCTCATTTCTGGCAGCTAGCATTACTTTGATTCCAAAAACAGAAAACGACCTACCCCTCCCAAAAAAGAACTACAAGTCAATCTCTTTAAAGAACACAGGCACAAAAGTCCTCACCAAGGTATTGGCAAATAGAATGCAGTAAATCATCCAATCATCATCATGGCCTCAGGGTCATACATTATGGTCTCAGGGATGCAAGGATGGTTCAACATATACAAATCAATAAATGTAATACATCACATAAAGAGAAAGAAGGACAAAGGTAACTCATCATATGCGAGGAAATTTCTCATCTTTTCATGGCAACCATGATGGAGAGAGTAGGGGGAGGGGAAGGGAAGGGAAAGGACAGAGGAGACGGGAGAGAGAAGAGAAGAAAGAAGAGGAGAGAGTAAAGGAAATGGAAGCAAGGGAGGGAAGGAGAGAGAGAGAAAGAGAGAGAGACTATAATCGTCAGTGAACATGTTCATTGATGAATTTAGTACCTGAATGTGCTATCAGGAGGTGAGCCTGATTGGAGGTGGTCACTGGGGTTATGCCCTGGAAAGGCATATTCTTGTCCTTGACTCTTCCCTTCTTTCTCTGTTTCCTGGTTTCCATGAGTTGATAAACTTTATTTCCCCAGCCCTTCTGCCTTGAGTCCTACTGACCATGGAAGGAAACTTCTAAAGTATGAGACCAACTATTCCTCTCCTCCTTTAAATTGTGAATGTCCAGTTGTTATGGATTATGCCAAGAATGTCCCCCAAGGGCTTCACGCACTAAGACTGGGGTTTAGGGAGATGACTGGATCATGAGGAGCTATAATTAAATGATGCTAGGAGGGGGCACCTGGTCAGAAGAGGCGGGTCACTGGCGGCATGACCTGGAAGAACATATCTCTTTCCCTGGCTCTATCCTTTGCTCTCTACTTCCTGTCCACCTTGAGGTGAGCAGTTTTCTTCCACCAGGCAGCATTCACCATGCTGCCAAGGATACAAGGATTGAAACTGCTAAACCATGAGCCCAAACCTCTCCTCCTTCAAGTTGTGGGTGTCAAGTATTTTTTCCCATCAATAAGCAAAGTGACTAACCCACTGATATTGTGTCCCAGGACTGGGAAGGTGACTGATACAAATGCACAAACTACACACCTCGAACAACCTACACACATATCACAGCACCTCACACACACAAACAGATACACATTGTACACTCACACACTATGTGTGCTTTTTGTTGTGTCATTTTAATGCATTATTTAATTTAACTACATCTTATGTATTATCTACATTTTATGTACAATTATAGATTATGTGTACCACACAGTTTTGGATCTGTACAAGCACAAATCTCTCAAAACTATGGAGGACTTGCTGGTTCCTCAGTTAGGATGGCTGGCTTGCCCACCTCTCCCCTCCCTTGACCCATCTTTCTGGCCCCCCATACTGTAGCAGACAGGGGTGGATTTTCTTATCTGAGCTCTGACCTTGGTGGGGTCTCCTTCACTGGGAACCAAGGGTCCAGGTTACTTTTCTCTTGTTGCTGAGACAAAATACTCAACACCCAAAATTAAGGAAGGAAAGGCTTATTTAGCTCACAGTTTGTGGAGGTTTCAGTCCATAATGAACTGGTTTCAAAGCAGAGTGACATGGCCCTGGGGCAACAGTTCAAGGCAGTGGAAAACTGCAAAAGCAGCAAAAGCAAAAGTGGGGTGGGGAGAGCAAGGCTTTTTCCTCCCTTGTATTGTAAGCAGGCTACCTGCCCTAGGGCGGGTGTAGCCACTCACATCATCTCTGTGTCCTCCTCTTGCACAGGATGAGGGTGTTTACAAAATGAGGATCCTGGCCTGCTGCTGAACCACTTCACTGAAATTCTAAACTTCTCAAGTTGACACAATCATTGCACCAGGATGTGTTTGAGCCTGCAGAGAATCAGGAGTTGGGGAGCTGGCCTTGTGGCTCTACTCTTTGCACCTGACAATCTTGACCCCATCAACCCCGCCCTGGTCATGGTTCCAGCTCACCACAGCCCGGGTAGAGGAGATGCTACATGTGAAAGTGCAGTGAAGAAGGGTGCTCTACACAAGGGTCCTTTTGGATGGGGTTACTCACAGAAGGAACAGCTCAGGAACTGCCTTGTCCTGAGGCTCTTCCATCCCTCAGCCAGGACACACAGGACCGTCTTCAGAGCACACTGCCTTGTGCTCTGCAGTGCTCAAAGCTTCTGTTCTTGCAGAAGGACCTCACAGGGCTCTGCCAAGGGGTTCCACCTGTAGCTGGACTGTGCATGCTGGCTTCTGCAGGAGCCCCTTGAGTCAGTCGTTGAAGCAGCCCTACTGTACTGTCTACTGGGGCTAGCACTGGAGAAAAACAAGGATCAGAATAAATAAAAGGAATGACAAAAAGAAAAATGTACCTCATAGTATCAAGCATTATAAATACTATGAAAATGAAGAGTGATGCGGATGAGGACTGTATCACCCGAGAGTCGCTGCCCAGAGAGAGGGTCAGGAGGCTTCATGGATGGGATGTCATCCTGAGGTCTGAAGCATGGAAAGGGCTGGGCAGGGTCCTGGAAGAACATTCCCAGCAGAGGGGCCCCAGCCAGCAGGACTTTGTGCAGCCAAAGCATGGAGGAAGGAAGGGAGTTCTGGAGGAGGTAGGGCATGATGCTGGAAGCCATCCCAGCAACGGACTTGTGGGCAGAACCTGGTTCCCCTGCTCCTTTCCCTTCATCTGATCGGAAGTTGCACCAGACCCAAGATCTCCCCTCCAATCTCTTCTTGGTTCTGCTCTAATCAGAGGAGAATGAACGGCTCCTCCTCCAACTGTGGGGCTCTCTGTTTTCAGCACCTCACTTTGGGCCCCGTCGGAGCACTTTTCTCTGACTCATGCTTTGCGCTCTGCTCGCAGCAGCCCATGCTGTGATGAGAACCTCAAGTGCATCCTGGGAAAGGCTTACAGAGATTGACATTAAGGAGCTGGGAGGGGGAGCCTGAAAAGAAGAAACCCCCAGCACGAGAAGGAACGAAAGTGCCAGAGAGAAGCAAGAGATTCTGAGAGGTGTTTGCAGGTGCAGAAATGACTGGGGAAAGTATTACACTGTCAGGAAAAGTGAGAAGACGTTCGCTGTGGTGACCACTACACAGACCCAGGTCTCAGCACACATGGCCATTACTAATCTTCTTTTAGTGACTGTAGCAAGCACAAGGTTGTAGCTTCAGCCGTGGGCAAGGTAGAAGCCGCAAACATGAGTCATCTTGTCTGAAGCCAGGCAAAAAGAATATATATGTCAGTTGTAACTTTTAGTGAAACTCACACCCTCTTCCCTTGGGATTGGATTATCTATTGCTGGATTTGTGGGATCGGCCAACTTTTTTTTCATTTTAAAGAGAATAAAACAATACAAAACAGAACAATGCAAGTAATACATGACCTCACAACAAGACAACAGGAAATCAACAGTGGCTACCAGAAGGTCTCTTGTTTTCTTTGTAAAAGTTGTCCATACCGTCACACACAATACAATCCAACAAAACAAAATAGTGTAAAACCAATCAGAACAATAGAATGAGAGCATTATGGGACTTCAAAACAAGACAATAGGAAATCAACAAGGGCTTCCCTAGAGTCTCTTGTTCTCTTCAAAATAGCTGTCCTTATACACAGTGAAATCAAATAATAAGAAAACAGACTAAAGTCAATCAAAACAAAAGAATGAAAGCATTACAGGACTTCAAAACCAGATAACAGGAAATGGACAATGGTTACTATAATGTCTCTTTTTCTTCAAAATAGCCGCTCATACCATCACACACAATAAAATCAAACAAAACAGAACAGAGTAAAATCGATTAAACAGAAGAATGAAAGCATTATAGGACTACGAAATGAAATAACAGGAAATCAGCCATGATTACCATAACACATCCCATTTTGTTCAAACTAGCTGCCCATACCATATGACACCATAAAATCTAACAAACCAAGACAGAACAGAACCAAACCTAACAAAATTGTGAAAAGATTACAAGAGTTCTAGACAAGACAATAAGAAATTAACATTGGTTACCACCTTCTGGTCCTAGGTGTTTCCTCTCCTATCACTTTCATAATATCTATTGTGTTTTTGGATCCCACTAACTCCTGTTTTTTATAGTAGTGTTCACCCGTATGAGTTCAAACTGTTTCACCCATGAACATGATCTCCAATAGCAGCCAAAAAACCTCAAGATTATTTTACTTTGTAGCTGGGTAGCTTTCCATTTATGAAAATGCCGTATCTTTCTTATCTGTTCTGTGATTGCTGGGCTAATTACCCTTGTTTTTTTCTGGTCTTCTGTCACTTGGATCAGTTGTTTTCTCCCTTTTGCTTTTCAGCCTATGAATTTCCTTTCACATTAAATGTGTTTCTTTTATACAGTATATTAATGTATATTAATGGATCTTGTTTCTTGATCCACTCTCCCTGCATTTCTTTGTATTGCTGAATTGAAGCTATCTGCATTACTGGTTATGACCAGCATACATTGGTTTGTCTCTGCCATGCTCTTTCCCTACTGTTGGCCTCTGCTGGAGAATCGCCAAACAAGACAGGCAATTGAATGAAGTGATCTTCCAACTTTTAATTGATAAAAATAACTCCTTGCTATGTTTCTATATGTTTTTAAAGATTTCCGTGCTGTCTAATTAGGTGAGTACCAAAGGACTCACTGAGTCTAAAGAGCCTAAGGTTTGAGAGGTTGAATTTCCTTTGTCAATGAATTTCTTAAATTGCAGCCTCGTGGGCACTACTGACTAACGTCACCTTGGCTAATCTTCCCTACTGTGGTAAGGAAATAATTCCATTCTTAATTTACATTTTAACCTGTAGTCAACTCAGTTATTACTGTAACTTCCAGGAGAATCAGTGTTTAGCTTTTTGGGAATACAATTTTCCATTTCTACTGAGTTTAAATTTATTTATGTTTCTGTGGTCCAGTTGCATTTACTCCCTTCTCCAGAGGGAGGTATTCATCACCTTACCAATTTTATATCTATGCATATATTCAGAATGTTAGTATGCATTTAATCTATATCTGTAAGACATTTTTACTTTTTTATTTTAAAAAAGCAAAACAGAAAAAAGGGTAGAAATGATACAGAATTTTAAAAAAACTAGTAGGAAACTAACACTAATTAATATATTGCATATTGTTATCTTAGAAGTAGTTGTTCAGGTTACAAGATTTAGGCATGAAAAAAAAAATGATCAAACAACCAATGAAAGCACAAAGTTCTTTTGGATGAACTAACAGAGATTAGTAGTATAGCTATCTACTATATATATATATATATTGAAAATGGCATGCTACACAATGTATGTGCACCCATGTTTATAGCAGCACAATTTGTGGCAGCTAAATCTTGGAAACAACCCAAATGCCTATCAACCACAGAATGGATAAAAAAGAAGTGATATTTTTATATAATGGAATATTACTCAGCTATAAAGAAGGATAATCTGTTAAACATTTTATCCTAACTAATACATTCTATTTCTGGGTATTTTTATACAGTGGTACTCAGTTTACAAACTTGATTCCACAGTTTTGGTCGTGAACCAAACTGGACAAGAACTGAATCAAATTCAATGGTTAGTTTCCATGTTGACCTTATGGAGAAATCTGATTCAGTTCTTGTCCAGTTTGGTTTGTGACCCCAACTGTGGAGAGCACTGAGCTCTTTTGTAAAGGTACCACTGTGTTTTCTATTAACTTTAAATTAGGATTTTTTTTCTAATTCAAGAACAGATACATACATAGTCTTATTTCTTCCAGGTCTTCCCTTTGATTACTTTTATTGTTCTGTGTTGATTTTATTAACTTCTTATTAAGACACAGCAGAAGATAAATCTCTAAATTAAACTATTCTTGTTAGCAAGCTCTCCAAATCATTACTAAATATTTTCTTTTCTCATTACGTTATGATGATTTTCTCTTTCTGTGTGAAATTTATTTTTTCAAAGTTGATTCTGCTCCTAAACTCTCACAATGGCACATGGAGAAGCAGTGATCAAAACACAAAGGGAGTGGGGGACAGCCGTCCCCAACCTTTTCCCGTGAGTCAGCACCATCCGCAGACTGCGGGGGAAGAGAACGGGGATTCACTAAGAAGCAAGCCCTCCCTATGAACCAGTGCCATGCATGGGCCACTGCCGCCGGGGGGACAGCCAGACCCCAGCCTCTTCTGGCGTGCAGGCTGGTAAACAGAAAGAGCCACCCCCTGCCCCGTAAGCAACTGGCTGAGCTGGAGAAACACAGGCTGTGATGATAGCTATTGAGGTGAAATGCAATTTGATGCTTGTAGTGTTTTGGCATTTCACTGACCTTGCAGGTCTAGGGCCAGTGGTCTGATCATCTGTGCAGAGGATAGTGGTATGCAGGGCATGTAAATCTAGGGGGAGATCTCCTTCTGAGGGTGGTGGCCATTGCTGATTCCCTATTGTCCTGTTTTGAAGTCCTGTATCATTTTCATTGTTTTGTTGGGTTGAGTTCTAGTATGTTTTGCTTTGTTTGATTTTGTTATATCTGATGGCATGGGCAGCTATTTCAAAGGTAATAAGATATATTATGGTAGCCATTTTGGATTTACTATTGTCTTGTTTTGAAGTCCTTTAATGTGTCTATCGTTTTGTTTTTATTGGTTCTATTCTGTTCTGTTCTGTCTGATTTTTACTGTGTCTGAAGGTATCTGCAGTTATTTTGAAGACAAGAGGCGTTATGGTAACTATTGTTGATTTTGTAATGTTTTGAAGATCTGTATCACTTATACTGGTTTGTTTTGATTGGTTTTATTCTGCTTTATTTTGCTTGGTTTTATTCTCTTTAAAATAAAAAAAAATTTTTTTAAATAAAACACAAAGAAAAAGATATGGGATGAGAAAGTTCTCAGATGGCCAGAAAGTGGAGCCTAAGAGGGCAGCAGGTGGGTGGGTGCTGTCTGTGACCGGGGAGGACTGATGATGGCTAGTGACCCTGAGTGTGGGCCTCAGTGGCCTTGGGGACAGACAGCTGTGATTGCAGCCAGCACAGGCAGAGATGCAGCAGCACATGGCCCGCAGGAAGCCAGCTCACCCTGCCCAGATGCAGCCCTGCAGGCCGCCATTCAGAGGGAGGGGCCAGCTAGTGTCCCCAGCCCTGCCTTTGATTAGAAGGCAAAAAAGAACAAATAAACACATTTTCCTGAGAATTGACATTGCAAACCCTGCCCTGTCTGTGTTTGGGACAAGAAGTCATGCTGACTTCCTCCAACAAATAAACAAAAGCCCGAGCCCAGGATTTACATGCTCATTATCCAAAGCCCTGGCCTGATGACAAACCTGAGAGGATGCGTCCTAGAGGAACCAGGTAAACGGTGCCTAAAACGATGGCAGCCACCTATAGCAATTTTAATGTAAAATGCCCTCAAATTTAAAAAGAGAAGTTTCAGAGCACAAGCAGTGGCAGTTAACCATGAATGAAATTCAATATAAAGCAAAGGAAACAGAATCAGATGTTCCAAGTCTTCAGGTATTGGACTATCAGGTACAGAGTATAAAAATAAATAAATAAATAAATAAAAGTATTTACCAATGGTTTTAAAAAAGCACTTTTTAAATTTTAAAATTATTAGAATAAATGTCATATACAATTACCATGTAGTCATTTATATATATAGAAATGTAGAAAAAATAAAACTTTTAGAAATAAAAATTGATTAATTGAAATAAGGATGTAATTGATAGCATAACATTTCAGTAGATAAAGAATTAGCAGACCTCAAGACAAAGCTGAGTAAAGGGCAATAATTTTTTTTAAATTGAGAGACATGGCAAACTGACTGAGAAAGTACATATTTATGTGTAAAGGCAAGATAATTTCCCAAAAATCAAAAGAAAAAAGGGCTGTGATGCATAAACAAACAAAATATAGACCAACAGCTGATTTCTCGAAAACCACAATAGAAGCCAAAAGACTGGAAAATATTTTCAAAGTACTGAGAAAAGATAATAAGCAATCAAAATTATAGGACCAATGGGACCGACTTTACAGAATTAGAGTAAATAAAGGTAGTTTTTGACTAATAGTCAAGAGGAAGCATGCTACCAGCAAGCCTTCTCAAAGAGAACTTTGAAAAGATGTGCTTTCAAGGCTGGGGGCTGCGGAGCTCCGTGGTAGAACATGTACTTAGCTGTATGTGTATCCTTGGATTCTATCCCCTGCACCAAAAAGAAACAAGGAGAAAATAATATTCAAGAAAAAAGTAAATTATCTCAATAGGCACATCTGAGATATAAGAAGGAATTTAAGAAGGAATGGACAAAGAAAATGGCAAATATGGGTAAATCTGAATAAATATCAATAACATGAAGTAATAGTTGTGACAATGTCAAACTTATAGGGTCAGAAAACATGAAACTAAAATATTAGGAAAGTATAGATTGTATATCAAGGGATAGAATTGCATTTAAAAGTTCTAGGAGTCTGTAATGTTTTAAAAAAAGAAAAAATGCTTTCAAACCAGATTTTATTAAGTTAAACACCCATGTTAACATTTCTAGTACATGCAAATGAGAAAAGGAAAACTAGATAACTTTTAATCTTAGTGGACAAAAAGGCAGTGTCGCCTCGGTTCACGAACTTAATTTGTTCTAGGATTCTGGATGAGGCGGTCATACTTGTGTTTGTGTGGCAAGGGTGGCCACGGTTTTGTGTGTCACCCTTTGGGGAATTTACGAACAAAAGCATAATTTTGCCAAAGGCTTTGTTTGCCAACCAGGTTATTTGTAAACAAAAACGTCCGTGAACTGAGGTATCACTGTAAAAGAAAGTGAAAAAATTTTAAACAGTGCATAAAAGGATTATTAAAAAGTGACCCAAATACCACAAACTAACAAAGCAAAAGTAAAGTAAAATTTAAATATAACTGTATTCCTGATAAATAGGATTGATTCAAACTTTCCAATTAAGGAGATTGCCAGAATGGCTTTTAAAAGGTGAGGGGGGAGAAGCACATTCTTTAAAATGGACCTAACTTCTAAAAACAAAGAAAATTCAAAAGTAAATATAATGATGATGGGCTGAATAAGTCTTTTATAGTTTGGAGAGAGGACTACCATCATACAAACTAAGTCACTAAGTATTCTACAGTTTTGACTCTGTCACTGAGAAAAGATCACTACACATACTGTAGTTCAAGGCCACAGGCCCATACATTTTTAAGTCAAACTCTAATCAGGCTCTTAAATCTTTCTCACTCAAGACTGCAGAAGCCAATGTGTTGAATGAAAGTTTCTGTAATCCTTCTTTCACTTGGTTTCTTTTGTAGGACTCTAAATTATTGAGTAATTGGAGCAAAGTTTTGTTATTTTAAAAATTAATGAGTATAAAAATAGCTTAAGTAAAAAGGAAACACATGTACAAACTCTAACCACAACATTGAAAAATCAGATCCAGCAATGTCAAAAAGGGTATCACTTCTTGACCAAGTTGGAGCTATTTCAGCATTGTGAAGTAGTTTCACATTAGAAAATCCATTGGAAGAATTTCTGTTGTTAAAAGGATAAAGAGAAACATCCATGAACTCATCCCTAAAGATTAAACAAAGACCATAAGCTTGTAATCTGAGCAACTACTTTGAAAATAACAATTCACAATGTATCAACCATTATGACTCTATTATGTTTTGAAACTTAGTATCATTGTTTTTCTTGTTTTTTCTCTTTAAAATAAAAACTTAAACATATTAAAATCATCATTTAAAAACGTTTTACAGAATTACCTATGATACCAATAAAATGTAAAGTTCTTTAAATGATAGGTAACAAATAGTATTCAAACCTGTCTGCATAAAGTTATAATTTTATCAAAAGAAAAGAAAGAAAATTTCAATAAATGGAGGAGTGCACACTTGCAAAAAAATTCCATACTGGAAGTAAGAAGTTTCCACAAGAGATCTGTGGATTTAAGGTGATTCTTACCCAATTCCCAAGAACTCGATGAGGTCATTCTAACATGGCTATGAGTTCCTGTCTTAATCACTTTTTTCTTTACTAGGACATAGTGTCTAACACCCACAAATTAAAGGAGGAGAGGTTTAGTTTTCCTCATGGCTTTTAAAAAAACGACTCAGATTATGCTTGCCTGGCTCCAAGACAGGAAGGTCATAGTATGTAAATTTACAATTATATGTTTATATTACTCAGAAAGTTTATATATTCTTTTAGTACTTAAAGTCAATATATATTCTTTCTTCTTTCTTTCTTTCTTTCTTTCTTTCTTTCTTTCTTTCTTTCTTTCTTTCTCTCTATGTCTGTGTACAATTATCCAGTGTATAGTTATTTCTAGCGTTTTGTACATTTTGCCACTATTTTTCTTGTGCGCAAATGGGAAGAAATTGCAACACTTCCTGCCTGTAAGTTGGTGCGTGCCTTGCAGAAGAGTATGGGCGCTCCTCAAAAAATTAAAAATGAAATGACCCGTGATCCAGCTATCCCACTTCCGGGAATGCTTTCAAAAGCCCTGAAATCAGGATCTGGAGGAAAATTCCGTGCTCCTCCCGTATTCGCGGCAGCAGCGTCCGCAGCAGCCGAGGACCGAGCCTCGATGCGCCTCAGCGGCGGAGCGGTGGAGAGAAGCGGCCCTTGCCCGCGGCCATTCAGTCCTAAAGGGAAGGACGTCCAGCTCGGGTGACAGCACGAATGCGCCTGAAGGCCGTCGTGCTGAGGGAAAGCTGCTAAGCACACAACGACAAATACCACAGGGGCGGACTTTTATAAGGGCTCTAAAATAACCGAACGTGGGGAAGCAGGGAGGAAGGCGAGGAGGAGCGGTGAGAAGTGGCTGCCCCGTGGGGAGACAGTTTCAGCTCCACCGCGGGCGCGTCCGGAGCCTGCACGACGCTGGAATTGTGCCCCTTTAGTTGCCCAGCGTGGACCCGCCAGGTGACAGGGTGGGAACGTTTTCATGGCTTTTGCTTTGCATCCCGAGCTCTAATTCAGAAACCAATCTGAAATGTCCCCTGGGAGCACAATTCCTCCTGTGTCACCTGTACCTAGTTTTCCTTTCTACAGACAGCGGTCCTCAGGTGGTCACAGCTGGGCTCTGGAGAGATTCTTCACCATGTCATCCTTGGAGCCAGGGAGGGAGGGGATCCGAGTCCTACTTCTGAGCTGGGCCTTCCTGCAGAAATTGATGTTAAAAACAAAACAAACAAACAAAAAACTCAGGTACTTGGACATGGGTTGTAGCAGAAAAATATTGAACAGTGTCGTCACTCATTCATATTACCCCGCTGCTCCGTTATCTGGATTCACAGATTCCCAAGCAAGGATGCAGGCTCCAAGCTCAGCACGGTCGATGCCTTGCACCAGTCCTGCCTGTGGCCCCAACACTGCCTGGTCAAGCTTTGTCCTTCCCTTCCCGTGTCCTCGTGGACCTGTGATAATATGTACAAAACGCCCAGCTCGATGCCCAGCATACCAGACGGCCTCCCAAGTTTGTTAGAGAACTCAGAGAAAACCATGCTCTAACATTAACTAAAACTGTTACACAACTTCCAGGCCCGCCCGCAGCATTCCACAAAGCAACTTCTATTTCTCTTTATA
>RJWT010040267.1:0-12523 GCA_004365215.1 Cuniculus paca
CTGATATTCTTCAACATTTTCACTGCAGGAACTGAAACCTCCTTTTCAACTGTGTTTCCACACATTTGAAAATGAGTGCTGGGTATCACCTTTTCAATGCTGTTCAACACCTGTTCTAACTGTGTTCCATGGAATCAGCTTTTCAATCATGTACTTCATGAGTTTCATCTGTTCCTCCTCGAATCACTTTATTTTCAAGGACTGCTCTCATCTCTTTAAACTGCAGCACCTGGAAATAAATTTACAATGACATTCCTCACATGTTTGCACCTTACATAGAAACACCATTTCAGCCACATTTTACACATGATTCTAGTTCAGATACTGAATTCATTAAATGGCATTTCCATGCACTTTTGTCACCTGTTAGGAATGCAGCACCTGGAAGTAGCTTTTCAAAAACATACTTCGTCTTTTTTTATTGCAGACTCTGGAATGGCCTTTGCAATGATGATCACCTTCAGAATTTTCTCCATATGTGTGACTCTTTTTGCAATGAGCTTGTATACCTTTTGGGAATTCCAATGCTACCATCAAATTTGTAATTTCATTAATCAACAGTTTCCAATACTATTTTGGAAAAAAAATCTTTTTTCATGTGTTCGAACTATTTTGACTTCAGTCCCTACAATGACATTTCAAGGTCTTTTCTGAAATTTTCCAATAAAGCACCTTGAATCAGTTGTACTCTAACATTTTCACGAGTTTCATTGGAATCTCTTGGCATCACATTTTCAAGGACTTTTGTCCCTGTTTTGACTCCAGCACCTGGAAGCAGCATTTTAATTGTATTCCTCAGCTATTTCCAATGCAGACCCTGGGAAAACTTTTTCCTTCACCTGATGCAAGAGTTCCCACTGGAGGTGGTGGCACTCTATATTCAGGTAGAGACTTCCTGAGTTTCGACTCCAGAAGGTGAATTGTCATCTTTGAAGCATTAGTCACCTAATTAAAATCTTGCACCTGAAATCACCTGTTCAGTTCCATTTGTTAGCTCTTTCAAATGCACACTCTGGAAAACTCTTTGCAATTTTATAAGTACACGGTGTGAAATGCAGTCATGTGAATAACTTTTTTAGTATAGATGATCACTTGTTTGAACCCCACTCTTGGATTCACCTTTTCAGTGATGAGCCTCACCTGTTCCAATGGCAGATCCTGAAATCACCTTATTTCCACCAGTAGTAAGGCTAATGACTAGAATATGTTTTCAGTTACATTTGTCACCTCTTTCCACTTTAGCTGCTAGAATCAACTCTTCAATCATGGTTTTCAAACGTTTTGAATGCAGACAGTGGATGCAAAATTTTGCTGACTTTTCTTTAATACCTTCATCTCCAGCCCCTGAAAGAAACTTTTAAAATCTTTCAATATGTGTCTTAACTCTCATCCATGGAATCAAATTTTCACTGTTGTTCATCACCTGTTTCAACTCCCGTCACTGATTTCACCATAGCAATGAGTGCCTTCAGAATACTCAACTGACGATCTGGGAATCACATTTCCAAGGACATTGGTCTTCTATTTTCACTTCAGCACCTGGAAATCGTTTTTCCATCAGTTTTCTCTCCCACTTTGTGTAAACATGTTAAATCACCACTTTAAATATATTCCCCACCTATGGAAATTTCACGTCCTGGAGAAAAATTTTCAAAGATACTTTCACTTGATTTGAATCCAGCAACTTAAAGTAATTTTTCAGCTACTTTTTGCACGTTTCTCAACACAAGAATATAGAAATACATTTGCTATGACATTCCACCACAAGTTCAAGGGAGTTTTGTTGAACAGGTGTCAATACTCATCTCTATGCAATCTGCCTTTCAGTAAGGATAATCCAGAAATAAACCATGAGCCTCTCATGTATAGAAAAAAGCACAGCCTCCCCAGTGTGCAGACAAGTTGAGTTCTCTGAGATGAAATTGTACTGAGTTTGATGTAGCTGTTGCAGCTTTCCTGCCAAAAGAGTGATAGTAAGCCATTTCCTCCCATTCACTTCTAAGGGCCTAGATAGGCCAACACATAAAGATTTTTCCACTTTTATTTTCACAGAAGAATCATTCCTAACTTTGAATTCTACTTCTCACTTGGGGTTATTTCTAGGGAAACAGCACAAGATCTGGTCAGTTTGTTTGCAGAGGTGTGAAGAGATATCCTTATTCAATCTGACTTTAAGGAAGGCAAAGACACAAAATAAACGTGTGCCACTCCAAAATAAAAAGAAGGACATCCTCCAAAGTATGCAGACATGTTGAGTTCTGAAAGCTGAAGTTGTCCTGGGTTTGGTGTACATTTTGCAGCTTTCATGGAAAAAAGAGTTGAAGAAATCAATTTACTCCCCTTTTTTCCTACGGGCCACAGTGTCAGAAACATAAAGTTGTCACCACTCTTATTTAAACACAGCAGAATAATTTTTAATGTTGTGTTCACCAATCCCATGGAGTTCCTTCTCGGGAAAAACACCACAAATTTTGGGGAGTTTCGAGGCACAGGGGTGAATAGTCATCTCTATGCAATCTGCTTTTCATTAGGCAAAAACCAATAAAAAAAAGAGTGTCGTTGCACCATACAAAGAAAAACAGCCTTACCAGGGTGCACACATGTTGAGTTCAGTTAGATGAAGTAATACTGAACTTGATTTATCTGCTGCAGCTTTCCTGGCAAAAGAGAGGTAGTAAGGAATTGCCTGCCATTCATTCCTATTGGCTTAGGCAGCCCAACACATAAAGTGGTTTCCACCTTTATTTCTGAACAGCAGAACCATTTCTAAAGTTGAGTTCTTTTTCTCCCATGGAGTTATCTCTGGTAAAACACACCACAAGTTCTTGGGACCTTCGTTGCACAGGGGCGATTAGTCATCTCAATGCAATCTGCCTTTCAGTAAGGCAAATTCAGAAAACAAACGTGGGCATTTCCCATATAGAAAGAAGCACAGACTCCCTAGTGTGCAGACATGTTGAATTCGGTGAGCTGAAGTTATACTGAGTTTGACTTAGCTGCTGCAGCTTTCCTGGGAAAAGTGTGGTAGTTAAGCATTCTCTGCGTTTCATTCCAAGGGGCCTACATAGATGAACACATAAGGTGGTTTCCTCTCTTATTTCCACAGAGCAGAACAATTTCAAATGTTGATTTGTTCTTCTCCTATGGAATTCTTTCTGGGGAAACACACCACAAATTCTGGGGAATTTCATAGCACAGGGTTGTCTAGACATATCTATGCAATCTGCCTTTCAGTAAGGCAAAACCAGAAAACAAACGTGTGCCTTTCCTGTACAGAAAGAAGCAAAGCCAGCCCAGGGAGAAGACATGTTGAGTTCTGTGAGCTGAAGTTTTACTGAGCTTTCCGGGCAGAAGAGTGGTAGTAAAGCATTCCCTGCCATTCATCCCTATGGGCCTAGATAGCCCAACACATAAAGGGGTTTCCAATCTTATTTACACAAAGTAGAACCATTTATAACGTAGATTTCTACTCCCATGAAGTTCTTTCTGGGGAAACACACCACAAGATCTGAGGCACTTCATTTCACAGGGGTGACTAGCCATCTCTATGCAATCTGCATTTCAGTAAGGCAACACATAAAATAAATGCGTGCCTCTTCCATATAAAAGAAGCACAGCCTCTACAGGGTGCACACATATAGAGTTCGGTGAGATGAAGTTATACTGAGTTTTATTTACCTGCTGCAGCCTTCCTGGCAAAAGAGTGGTACGAAAGCATTCTCTGATATTCATTTCTAAGGGCAAGATAGCCCAACACATAACATGGTTTCCACTCTTATTTCCACACAGCAGAACCATTTCCAACGATAAGTTCTTCTTCTCCCATGGAGTTTTTTTTGGAGAAACGGATCACAAGTTCTGGGGCAGTTCGTTGCACAGGGGTGACTAGTCATCTCTATGCAATCTGCCATTCAGTAAGGCCAATGCAGAAAACAAACGTGTGCCTCTCCCGTATAGAAAGCACAGCCTCCCCAGTGTGCAGGCATGTTGAGTTCTGTGAGCTGAAGTTATACTGAGGTTGATTTAGCTGCTGCAGCTTTCCTGCAAAAAGAGCAGTAGTAAGGCATTCCCTGCTATTCATTCCTATGGGCCTAGATAGCCCAAAACATAAAGTGGTTTCAAGGCTTATTTCCATACAGAGGAACCATTTCTTATGTTGAGTTCTTCTTCTCCCATGGAGTTCTTTGTGGGGAAACACAACACAAGATCTGGGGCCTTTCGTTGCACTAGGGTGACTAGTCATCTCTATGCAATCTGCCGTTCAGTAAGGCCAATCCAGAAAACAAACGTGTGCCTCTACCGTACAGAAAGAAGCACAGACTCCCCATTGTGGAGGCATGTTGAGTTCTGTGAGCAGAGGTTATTCTGAGTTTGATTTACCTGCTGCAGCTTTCCTGGGAAAAGAGTGGTAGGAAGGCATTCCCTGCCTTTCATTCCTTTGAGCCAAGATAGCGCAACACATAAAGTGGTTTCCAGCCTTATTTCCACACAACAGAACCATTTCTAACGTTGAGTTCTTCTTCTCCAATGGAGTTCTTTCTGTGGAAACACACCACAAGATCTGGGGCATTTCGTTGACAGGGGTTGCTAGTCATCTCTATGCAATCTGCCATTCAGTAAGGCCAATCCAGAAAAAAAAAGGTGTGCCTCTCCGAAATAGAAAGAAGCACAGCCTCCCCAGTGTGCAGGCATGTAGAGTTCTGTGAGTTGAAGTTATACTGACCTTGAATTAGCTGCTGCAGCTTTCCTGGCAAAAGAGTATTAGTAAGGCATTACCTGCCATTCATTCCTATGGGCCTAGATAGCTCAAAACATAAAGTGGTTTCCAGCCTGATTTCCAAACAGCAGAACCATTTCTAACGTTGAGCTCTGCTTCTCCTATGGAGTTTTTTCTGGGGAAACACACCACAAGTTCTGGGGCATTTAGTTGCACAGGGGTGACTAGTCAGCTCTATGCGAACTGCCGTTCAGTAAGGCCAATCCAGAAAAAAAACGTGTGCCTCTCTTGTGTAGAAAGAAGCACAGCCTCCACAGAGTGCATGCATGTTGAGTTCTGTGAGCTGAATTTATACTGGTTTGATTTAGCTACTGGAGGTTTCCTGGCAAAGAGTAGTAGTTAGGCATTCCCTGCCATTCACTCCTATGGTCCTAGATAGCCCAACACATAAAGTGGTTTACACCCTTATTTCAACACAGCAGAACCAGTTCTAACGTTGAGTCCTTCTTCTCCCATGGAGTTTCTTCTGGGGAGACACACCACAAGATCTGGGGCATTTCGTCGCACAGCGGTGACTAGTCATCTCTATGCAATCTGCGATTCAGAAAGGCCAATCCAGAATACAAACGTGTGCCTCTCCCATATAGAAAGAAGCACAGCCTCCCCAGAGTGCAGGCATGTTGAGTTCTGTGAGCTGAAGTTACACTGAGTTTGATTAAGCTGCTGTGGCTTTCCTAGCGAAAGAGTGGTAGTAAGCATTCCCTGCCATTCATTCCTATGGGAATAGATAGCTCAACACATAAAGCGGTTTCCAGGCTGATTTCCACACAGCAGAAACATTTCTAACGTTGAGTTCTTCTTCTCCCATTGAGTTCGTTCTGGGGAAACACATAACAATTCCGGGGCATTTCGTTGCTCAGGGGTGAGTAGTCATCTATATGCAATCTGTCATTCAGTTAAGGCCAATCCAGAAAACAAACGTGTGCCTCTCCCGTTTAGAAAGAACCACAGACTCCCCAGTGAGCAGGCATGTTGAGTTTAGTTAGCTGAACTTACACAGAGTTTGATTTAGCTGCTGTAGCTTTCCTGGCAAAATAGTGTCGGAAGGCATTCCCTGCCATTCATTCCTAAGGGCCTAGATAGCCCAACACAGAAAATTTTTTCCAGCCTTATTTCCACGCAGCAGAAGCATTTCTAACGTTGAGTTCTTCTTCCCCCGTGGAGTTATTTTTTGGTAAAAACACCACAAGTTCCGGGGCATTTCTTTGCACATGGGTGACTAGTCATCTCTATGCAATCTGTCATTCAGTTAAGGCCAATCCAGAAAACAAGCATGTGCCTCTCCCATGTAGAATGAAGCACAACCTCACCTGTGTGCCGTCATCCTCAGTTCTGTGAGCTGAAGATATACTGAGCTTGATTTAGCTGATGCAGCTTTACGGGCAAAGGAGTGGCTGTAAGGCATTCCCTGCCATTCATTCCTATGTCCCTAGATAGTCCAACACATAAAGTTGTTTCCAGCCTTATTTCCAAAGAGCAGAACCAATTCTAATGCTGAGTTCTTCTTCTCCCATAGATTTATTTGTGGGGAAACACACTACAAGATCTGGGGCATTTCGTCGCACAGGGGCGGGTAGTCATCTCTATGCAATCTGCCATTCAGTAAGGGCAATCCAGAAAACAAACATGTGCCTGTCCCGTATAGAAAGAAACACAGCCTCCCCATTTTGCAGCCATATTGAGTTCTGTGACCTGAAGTTAGACTGAGTTGATTTAGCTGTGGCAGCTTTCCTGGAAAAAGAGTGGTAGTAAGGCATTCCTTGCCATTCATTCCTTTGGGCCAAGATAGCCCAACACATAAACTGGTTTCCAGCCTTATTTCCACACAGCAGAACCATTTTTAACACTGAGTTCTTCCTCTCCGATGGAGTTATTTCTGTTTAAACACACCACAAGCTCTGTGGCATTTAGTTGACAGGGGTTACTAGTCATCTCTATGCAATCTGCCATTCAGTAAGGCCAATCCAGAAAACAAACGTGTGCGACTCCTATATACAAAAAAGCACAGTCTACCCAGTGTGCAGAAATTTTGAGTTCCGTGAGCTGAAGTTATACGGAGTTTGATTTCGCTACTGCAGCTTTCTTGGCAAAAGAGTGATAGTAAGGCATTACCTGCCATTCATTCCTATGGGCCTACATAGCCCAACACATAAAATGGTTTCCAGCCTTATTCTACACAGCAGAACCATTTCTATCGTTGAGTTCTTCTTCTCCCATGGAGTTCTTTCTGGGGAAACAAACCACAAGTCTTGGGGCATTTCGTTGCACTGGGGTGACTAGTGATCATTATGAAATCTGCCTTTCAGTAAGGCCAATCCAGAAAACAAAGGTGTGCCTCTCATAGAGAAAGAAGCATAGGCTCCCCAGTGTGCAGGCATGTTGAGTTCTGTGAGCTGAAGTTATACTGAGTTCGATTTAGCTGCTGCAGCTATCCTGGCAAAAGAGTGGTAGTAAGGCATTCCCTGCCATTCATTCCTATGGTCCTAGATAGCCCAACACATAAATTGGTTTCCAGCCTTATATCAACACAGCATAACTATTTCAATCGTTGAGTACTTCTTCTCCCATGGAGTTCTTTCTGGGGAAACACACCACAATTTCTGGGTCATTTCGTTGCACAGGGGTGACTAGTCATCTCTATGCAATCTGTCATTCAGTTAAGGACAATCCAGAAAACAAGCGTGCGCCTCTTCCTTATAGAAAGAAGCAAAGCCTCCCCAGTGTGCAGGCATGTTTGGTTCTGTGAGGTGAAGTAATACTGAGGTTGATTTTGCTGATGCAGCTTGGCTGGCAAAGAGTGGTAGTAAGGCATTAACTGCCATTCGTTCCTATTTGCCTAGATAGCCCAACATATGAAGTGGTTTCCAGGCATACTTCCACACAGCAGAACCATTTCTAACGTTGAGTTCTTTTCCTCCCATGGAGTTTTTCTGGAAAAACACACCACAAGTTCTGCGGCATTTCGTTGCACAGGGGTGCCTGGTCATCAGTATGCAATCTGCCTTCAGTAAGGCCAATCTGGAAAACAAACGTCTGCCTCTCCTGTATAGAAAGAAGCACAGCCTCCGCAGTGTGCAGGCATGTTGAGTTCTGTGAGCTGAAGTTACCCTGAGTATGATTTAGCTGCTGTAGCTTTCCTGGCAAAAGAGCGGTCGGAAGGCTTTCCCTGCCATTCTTTCCTATGGGCCTAGATAGCCCAACAGAGAAAATTTTTTCCAGCTTTATGTCCATGCAGCAGAACCATTTCTAACGTTGAGTTCTTCTTCTCCCATGGAGTTCTTTCTTGCGAAAAACACCACAAGTTTTGGGGCATTTCATTGTACATGGGTGACTCGTCATCTCTATAAAATCTGTCATTCATTTAAGGCCAATCCACAAAACAAACTTGTGCCACTCCCGTATAGAAAGAAGCATAGCCTCCCCAGTGTGCAGGCATGTTGAGTTCTGTGAGGTGAAGTTATACTGAGTTTGAAATTGCTGCTGCAGCTTCCCTAGCAAAAGAGAGGTAGTAAGGCATTCCCTGCCATTCATTACTACGGGTCTAGGTAGCCCAACACATAAAGTGGTTTCCAGCCTTATTTCCATACAACAGAACCATTGGTAACATTGAATTCTTCTTCTCCCATGGAGTTCTTTCTGGGGAAACACAACACAAGTTCTGGGGCATTTCGTTGCACAGGGGTGAGTAATCATATCTAGGCAATCTGTCATTCAGTAAGGCCATTCCAGAAAAAAAACGTGTTCCTCTCTCCTACAGAAAGAAGCATAGCCTCCCCATTGTGCAAGCATGTTGAGTGTGTGAGCTGAAGTTATACTGAGTTTGATTTAGATGCAGCAGCTTTCCTGGCAACAGAGTGGTAGTAAGGCATTCCCTGCCATTCATTCCTATGGGCGTAGATAGGCCAACACATAAAGTGGTTTCCAGCCTTCTTTCCACACAGAGGAACCATTTCTAATGTTCAGTTCTTCTTCTCCCATGGAGTTTTTTCTGGGGAAACAAGCCAGAAGTTCCAGGGCATTTCGTTGCACAGGGGTAACTAGTCATCTCTATGCGATCTGCCATTCAGTAAGTCCTATCCAGAAAATCAACGTGTGCCTCTACCATATAGAAAGAAGCACAGCCTGGCCAGTGTGCAAGCATGTTGACTTCTGTGTGTTGAAGTTATAGTGAGTTTGATTTTGCTGCTGTAACTTTCTTGGCAAAAGAGTAGTAGTGAGGCATTCCCTGCCATTCATTCCTAAGGGCCTAGATAGGCCAACACATAAAGTGGTTTCCAGCCTTATTTCCACACAGCAGAACCATTTGTAATATGGAGTTCTTCTTATCCAATGGAGTTCTTTCTGGGATAACACACCACAAGTTCTTGGGCATTTCGTTGCACAGGGGTGACTAGTCATCCTTATGCGGTCTGCCATTCAGTAAGGACTATCCAGAAATGAAACGTGTGCCTATCCCATATAGAAAGAGGTACAGCCTCCCACGTATGCAGGCATGTTGAGTTCTGTGAGCTGAAGTTATACTGAGCTTGATTTTGCTCCTGCAGCTTTCCTGTCAAAAGAGTGGTAGTAAGGCATTCCCTGCCATTCATTTCTATGGGACTAGAGAGCCCAACAAATAAAGTGGTTTCCGGCCTTATTTCCACACAGCAGAAGCATTTCTAACGTTGAGTACTTCTTCTGCCATGGAGTTCTTTCTGGGGAAACACACCACAAGTTCTGGGGCATTTCGATGCACAGTGGTGACTAGTCATGTCTATGCAATCTGCCATTCAGTAAGGCAAATCCAAGAAACAAACTTGTACCTAACCCCTACAGAAAGAAGCACAGCCTCCCCAGTGTGCAGGGATGTTTAGTTCTGAGAGGTGAAGTTATACTGAGTTTGATTTAGCTGCTGCAGCTTACCTGGCAAAATAGTGGTAGTAACACATTCCCTGCCATTCATTCTTATAAGGCCAAATAGGCCAACACATAATGTGGTTTCCAGCCTTACTTCCACACAGGAGAACCATTTCTAACGTTGAGTTCTTCTTCTCCCATGGAGTTCTTTCTGGGGAAACACAACACAAGTTCGGGAAATTTCCTTGCACAGGGATGACTAGTCATCTCTATGCGATCTGAGATTCACTAAGGCAAATTCAGGAAACAAACTTGTGCCTCTGCCATATAGAAAGACGCACAGCCTCCCCAGTGTGCAGGCATGTTGAGTTCTTCGAGCTGAAGTTATACTGAGTTGATTTAGCTTCTGCAGCTTTCCTGGCAGTAGAGTGGCTCTTAGGCATTCCCTGCCATTCATTGCTAAGGGGCCTAGATAGGCCAACACATAAAGTGGTCTCCAGTCTTATTTCACACAGTGGAACCATTTCTAACGTTGAGTTCTTCTTCTCCCATTTAGTTCTTTCTATGGAAACACACCACAAGTTCCGGGGCATTTCGTTGCACAGGGGTGACTAGGCATCTCTATGCGATCTGCCATTCAGTAAGGCCAAACCAGAAAACAAACGTGTGCCTCTCCCGTATAGAAACAAGCACAGCCTCCCTAGTGTGCAGGTATGTTGAGTTCTGTGAGCTGAAGTTATACTGAGTTTGATTTAGATGCAGCTGCTTTCCTGACAAAAGAGTGGTAGTAAGGCATTCCCTGCCATTCATTCCTATGGGCCTAGATAGGCCAACAAATAAAGTGGTTTCGAGCCTTATTTCCACACAGCAGAACCATTTCTAATGTTGAGTTCTTCTTCTCCCATGGACT
Organism: Cuniculus paca; assembly: GCA_004365215.1. NCBI lineage: Eukaryota > Metazoa > Chordata > Mammalia > Rodentia > Cuniculidae > Cuniculus > Cuniculus paca. Next base: position 10,524 of record RJWT010040267.1, read on the forward strand.
TCTTTCTGGGGAAACACGCCAGAAGATCTTGGGCATTTCGTTGTCCAGGGGTGAATAGTCATCTCTATGCGATCTGCCATTCAGTAAGTCCTATCCAGAAAATCAATGTGTGCCTCTCCCATATAGAAAGAAGCACAGCCTCCCCAGTGTGCAAGCATGTTGAGTTCTGTGTGTTGAAGTTATAGTGAGTTTGATTTTGCTGCTGTAGCTTTCCTGGCAAAAGAGTAGTAGTGAGGCATTCCCTGACATTCATTCCTATGGGCATAGATAGTCCAACACATAAACTGGTTTCCAGCCTTATTTCCACACAGCAGAACCATTTGTAATGTGGAGTTCTCCTTCTCCGATGGAGTTCTTTCAGGTTAAACATACCACAAGTTCTGGGGCATTTCGTTGCACAGGGGTGACTAGTCATCCTTATGCGATCTGCCATTCAGTAAGTCCTATCCAGAAAATCAACGTGTGCCTCTCCCATATAGAAAGAAGCACAGGCTTCCACAGTGCAGGCATGTTGAGTTCTGTGAGGTGAAGTTATACTGAGTTTGATTTAGCTGTTGCAGCTTTCCTGGCAAAAGAGTGGTAGTAAGGCATTCCCTGCCATTCATTGCTATGGGCCTAGATAGGCCAACCCATAAAGTGGTTTCCAGGCTTATGTCCACAAAGTAGAACCATTTCTAACGTTGAGTTCTTCTTCTCCCATGGAGTTCCTTCTGGGGAAACACACCACAAGTTCTGGGGCATTTCGTTGCCCAGGGGTGACTAGTCATCTCTATGTGATCGGCCATTCAGCGAGGTCAATACATAAAACAAACGTGTGCCTCTCCCGTATAGAAAGAAGCACTGGCGCCCAGTGTGCAGGCTTGTTGAGTTCTGTGAGCTGAGGTTATACCGAGTATGATTTATCCGCCGCAGCTTTCCTGGCAAAAGAGAGGTAGTAAGGCATTACCTTCCATTCATTCCTATTTGCCTAGATAGGCCAACACATAAAGTGGTTTGCAGCCTTATTTCAACTCAGCAGAACTATTTCTAACGTTGATTTCTTCTTCTCCCATGGAATTCTTTCTGGGGAAACACACCACAAGTTCTGGGTCATTTCATTGCACAGGGGTGACTAGTCATCTCTATGTGATCCGCCATTCTGTAACGCTAATACAGAAAACAAACGTGTGCCTCTCCCGTATAGAAAGAAGCACAGCCTCCCCAATGTGTAAGCATGTTGAGTTCTGTGAGACAAAGTTATACTGAGTTTGATTTAGATGCTGCAGCTTTCCTGGCAAAAGGGTGCTAGTAAGTCATTCCCTGCCATTCATTCCTTGGGGACTATATAGGCCAACACATAAAGTGGCTTCCAGCCTTATTTCCACACAGCAGAACCATTTCTAACGTTGAGTTCTTCTTCCCCCATGGAGTTCTTTCTGGGGAAACACACCATATGTTCTGGGGCATTTCGTTACACAGGGGTGACTAGTCATCTCTATGGGTCTGCCATTCAATATGGCCAATGCAGGAAACAAACGTGTGCTTCTCCTGTATAGCAAGAAGCACAGCCTCCCCAGTGTGCAGGCATGTTGAGTTCTGTGAGCTGAGGTTATACTGAGTTTGATTTAGCTGCTGCAGCTTTTCTGGAAATAGATTGGTTCTGAGGCATTCCCTGCCATTCATTCCTAAGGGCCTAGATAGTCCAACACATAAAGTGGTTTCCAGCCTTATTTCCACACAGTAGAACCATTTCTAACGTTGAGTTCTTCTTCTCCCATGGAGTTCTTTCTGGGGAAACACACCACAAGTTCTGGTGCTTTTCGTTGCACAGGGGTGACTAGTCATGTCTACGCGATCTGCCATTCAGTAAGGCCAATCCAGAAAACAAACGTGTGCCTCTCCCGTATAGAAAGAAGCACAGCTTCCCCAGTGTGCAGGCATGTTGAGTTCTGAGAGTTGAAGTTATACTGAGTTTGATTTTGCTGTTGCAGCTTTCCTGTCAAAAGAGTGGTAGTAAGGCA
>RJWT010040268.1:0-12525 GCA_004365215.1 Cuniculus paca
GTACACAAAGTCACTCAATGATACTTTGAATATTACATGAAACATGGAAACTACCTGAATGCTAAGTCAAATGGATAATAGTTAAATTATAGTGCCTTTACAAAGACAAAATGTTATGCAGCAAGAAAATGGCTACCATGAGGTTTCTATAGTAACATGGAAAATGTTTGATGTAATGTAAATTTAAAAAAGAAAACGTTATCATACAGATGATGAGGGAGCTTCTTAGAAAAATCAAATGTTCAGAAGTATTTTTGTCAGGAGGATTAGTAGGTTGTTTTTATTTTTAAGTTTCTGAAATATGTTTATGTTACTATTTTCCTTGAAGGTGAAATAGTGTGAAGAGCCACATCACTGTATCAGACTGACCAAGTTAGAACCTCAGTATTGCAATTTACAAGCAGTATGATTGTGCCATTTCCTGTGTAAAATGAGTGTGATGACCACATATATTTTATAAGGTGAATGAGAAGATTAGATAAGGTAATGGATGGTGAGTGGTCAGAGACTAATTGGTTGAAATGTTATTATTTTTATAATAACATTAAATATGTTATTTAATGTTATTATCTTTATAAGGAATTTGAATGTGTTGCTGATCATGAATGACTAAAAGCAAAATAGGAAAAAGGTGAACTGAAAGTCATCTAAGGGCCTTTTTTATTCTAAGTTTTAATGCTTCTCATTGTAAGCATTGATATTTAAATTGATTTTTCATGACAGAGAGTCAGTCATAGGTTAATAGGCAGCCAAAATTTTGTGCCAAAATTATAGGTTTAAAAATAAGGTAAAGAGGTGAAATTATTCCTGTCCATTTATAATCAGAATTAGTTTCTTCTTGAGGATGTGAGAGCATATGCGAAGTTTCATGCTTAGGGGATGTCTTGGTTATTTTTCTCTTGTTGAGACAAAATGCTTGATGCCCATCATGAAGGAAGGAAAAGTTTATTTCTTACAGCTTTTTGGAGGTTTCAGTCCATACTCAGCTGGCTCCAAGGCAGGGTGGCATAGTTGAGGGGCAGCCATTCATGGCAGCTGCAGGCAACAAGAGCAAAAAGGCAAGAGGGGAAAAAGCACACCTTCTTCCCTCCCTTATAGTGTATGCTGGCTCTGCGCCTGGGCAGGTGCAACACTCATACCACTAATCCCAGTGCTAGACAATGAACCAGTCACAAATGATTCAGCTGCCTCCACGACTGCATGAGGCTTCAGGGGGCCCCTAGACATAAACCATGACAGGGGATTTCTAAAGTTGTCTGGGTGGGAATTGGCTACTTTTCTCACTTTCTCCTGCTAATAGTTGCCCTTGGTTCTGTAAAAAAACAAAAAGGTGGGTCATTATTTATGCCCTTAAATGCAATGAGGGACTCTTTATGATGTTATGTGTTTAGAGAAGTCCTAAATCTTGCATTTCCCAAAGCTTTTGATGTGTGGGAATTTGAATGGTCCTTGTCTTGGTACAAGATTTATGATGTCTCTTACATATCTCTAGAAACAGATATATAAAGGTTTCCTGGGAGTGAACTGGTCCTTTCAGAATGACTTTTGGATGATACATGTGTAAGTGAATCAGACAGATATCGATTTAATGTCCTCCTTACACAAAACAAATTGACCGGATGTACAAAGGGTTTTGCCAAACCCCAGTATTTGATATTCCCCAATGACATTCACTTGCTGAATTTTAGGTAAGAGTTGAATGGTGGAAATTTTGCTTGGAATCATTTTTCAGAGCAAGGCAGAAGGTAAAGTGTAAACTCTGAGGGGAAAAAATTTCTAAGACTTTTCTTCATATTCTATAGAGGTATTGTGTAATAATAAAAAAGTAAATGTGTAAAAATTGAATGATATGTGCCAATTTCCTCCAATTCTGGTGAAATAGGATGAAGGAGACCTAGCTGCTTTAAGACCAAGAGCAGAGACTTTACTGACTTCTCAGAGGAGCTCAAGAGGGAGCCTTGCCCTGTATAAGTGGAGTAAATCTAACAACAAATTTCATAGGATTTTATATTATGGGATTCCCCCTGTCTGAAAGATTGCTTTGTTTTTGTCTGGTTATATGGATCAGAGATCTCCTCTTCAACAAGTGCTTTAATTCACCCTAAAGTGGCACTTTTTCAAGCTTTTTGCTTACTTGTAGTGAGTTGAGTAATCTCTAATGGTAGCAATTCCCTTGTATTGTGTCTCTGGAGTTTCTATTAGCCATGTGACTAGTTTAGTCTGAGTAATAAGCATCATTTGAAAAATCTATCCATTCACTCACAAGTTTTGTGGCCAATTCCCAGCTTGATAAGGGAGAAGTTCGAGAGAGGCCAAGGAAAGTGGTTTGTTCTTGAAGGTGGTGGAGATGATATGGCCTGCCACATGAAGACTGATCCTGGCTGGAGCTGAAATAGTCTTGATTTTGGAATGAACCCTATGTTTATGAGTAGTGTCTTTGAAGCTTGAGTAATTTTTTTAAGAACATGTTATAGGTGTGAGACTCAATATCACCTGCTTGGGTAAATATTCATTATCACCTTTAAGATATACCCATTTCCAACCACATGTTTAAGCCTGTCTTGGCCAGGAGCACCCAACTTGGTAAGAGAAGTTGAACTTCGGGAGTGACTGTGGCAGTCTGCTTTTGCTTGACCAAGAAATGGTGTTGATGCATTTATTCTCTGGTGGAACCTGGTGGGTGGGGAACCCAAACTTCCAAGCCAAATTTTTTGTTCTGTTTTGATTTTTCTTCATATACTTGGAAGAGCCATCTCCAAGTACTCTGAAGATAAAGCTAGATATTCCACTGTCCCTGGAAAAACACTGTCAATCTGTTCCTTGGGCTGTATACTACTCAGGAGTATTTGGAGGATATGACATTGCTAACATCCTCCTAAACATCTTGGATTAGGTGCCTCTGGTATTGAAGTGTTGTGGATTGCCTTAATTTTTGGCTCACATGATGGGGCAGATATCTTTGGCGCTTATTAATTTGAAGAATATCAACATCTTGTTATGACAAATTGGCCATGCAGGAATTGACAGCACCTTTCCCTGTCCCTTGTGACTATATTACGGGTTGACCCAACCCGAACATGATTGGGGAACAGATGGCTTTTCCTTTGATGTCTCTAACCAAGAAAAATATTAAATTTATCTGCTGACCTCTGATGAAATAGAGACAAGCCTGTTGCCTCAGAAAGGATTAATGGATTGAGCGGCGGCTGTTCACACTGACCTGGTACTGTGCTAACTTTGACTTATGCTGATCTCAGAAGATCAGATTGTCACAGCACAAGGAAAACAACAGGAAGAGAGGGAAGCACAGCACATAGAGGAAACTTCTCTTTACAAAAATGCTAATTTCCTAGGCTGGGATGGAACCTTTTTGATTTTCTATCGTGGCAGAACCTATGCTATTCTCTGATGAGGAAAACAAAATGTTGGATGAAAAACCAAGGAAACTTCTTATTTTTGCTTATTTTTCAGGGAGATTTGAATGTGTGCATAACTGCAGTAAGGATTTATAGATAGATCTAAGGGTGGGAGGTGAGCCGAGGTTGCCCAAGGAGCAAATTTTCAAAAGGAAGATTGCCTAAGTATTTGCCCTGTGGTCTTCATTTTAATGATGAAGGATCTGGCCAGGGAGATCTTGTTTTCTGCATATAATATGGAAGGTTGTAATTGGGTGGGGATATTGTAGTGATAGTGATGACATTTTCTAAAGCCAAATATTCAGTCTTTTCTCTTATTCATCCTCTCCTCCCCCTACTGATTGTTTCGAACTTCGTAAACTGAATAGCAAACAATCAAAAAGCACAGACTAATGTTGAGACATATAACTGACTGTGACACACAACTAAGTGATCAAAAATGGCATTTCAAGAACACGTAACCCTTTGTAAAGTTGGCTTCAGAGGTCAAAGATAGAGCACCTTGTATACTGGCCATGTTATACAAGCCTTCATATCTCACTGAGCACAATTCACATGCCATCTTTCCTAAATATTCAGCGACAAGAGTGCATGATTTTATCAAATTCAGAAGCACAATGTGGGACTTGCTATTCTTTAGTAGCAGAGAGGACCCCTTTGGTGTTGTGACTTAGCCACTGACAAACTCTGATCTGGGGTGTTACTTTCCTATGTTCTCTGTAAAATGGACACGATCCTCATAATCACTTATAGAATAGACCCTGTTGATAAGAGCATGTGGAAAGCAATTAACTCCATGTCTGCACAGAGGACTAATGTAAATTTATATTAAATAAGTGAATTTCTAATGTATACAAAATGCCAAGTAAAAAATAACCTATAATGGGGTTTGAAATCTATTTTGAAAAAATATAAAGCTTTTGTTGTTACTGTCAACTTGTTCAATTAATGAAGCTGGAAACCATGCAAAAGTCTTTTGATATTTGCAACAAATTCAAGCTACATTTGTGAAAGAAGAGAGTTCTATGTGAACAGTTTCTCCAACATCTGTGAAAGTTTTGAGTTCATTGAATATTCCTGGATGCCCTTCCAAATGACTAATTTTGGTGTCACAATTACTATTTATTTCTGGTGGCGTGAAGCTCTAAACCTAACTGCCTTCCAAAGGTACATCTGTCTCTGTCTTCTCTGTGCCCGTCTGTTCTCTTCTTAGTGATGCTTCCTTTAAGATGCTACTTCTCCAAAATTGGATTTATAATAATGGTGAAGTGAGAAATGTGATACAAAAGAAAATTAGGCTTTATTTTTTGGTGCTAGCTGCTGTCCCAAATGGTAAATTCCAAAAAGTGACCGGGTACCCTGAATAGCTGATGGATTTCATTCCTGAAATTGTTGTACAGTTGCCTGAGTGAGGGTGATTTTCCTCATGTTAAAACTGTCCCCTGGAGGTAATTTTAGGCAACTTGAGTAGCTGCCTTATCTACTTTTGGCCACTAAACAGCCCTTGCTAAGTAGTCTCTAAAGTGTTTACATGACTATAAAATGTGCCTTGATAAGATCTTTGTGGTGAGGAAGGTGGGGAAATTTTACTGGAAGAAAAGTTCTCATTGTGTGATTTTCCAGAAAATGAACCTTCCCAAAAGATAAAACTTGTGGATAAGGAATGGTTTTGGGGAGCTGCTAGTGACCTTTAAAATTCCCTGCTAGAAAATCAGGCTTTGTAGCTTTCAAATATGACTTATGAGTATCCCAACAATTTTGCCAACTTGGGGTAGTGGCAGTGAATGTAGGGTGTTGCTTTTTGAGTAGAAATCAGCAAAGCTTTGTGGGAAACTTTGAGTCTAGAATCAGGAAAATGTGACATTAGTTGGACTTGGATGCTTCCTACTCACATAGCTTCAAGCAATTCATTTCTCCCGTGGGCCTCAGTTTCATTGCTTGTTGAAACAGTGGGAGTGACTGATACATTCTTAAGAAGGATGCCTCCTCCACCTCAACCTGCATCCTCAGGAGGCATTGCTAATTGGTCAGAGGACATTTTCACACCCAGCCTAGGAAGAACTTTGCTTCTGTCCCCAGATCAGCCACAATCTGGTATATTTGTACATGATTCAGGGTAGGCATGGACAACTGGGGCAAGGAGGGTTCTGTGAGATGCAGCAGTGGTAAAGAGAGTGGGTTCTGTTTTCAAATCTCAGTTTCCTATCTCACTGACGAAGTCATTTAATTTCTGTGTGCCTCTGCTTCTAGTTCATAGGATGGCTATAAGATGTAGCTAAAGTAAGAGATGTAAAATATTTCTCACAGTGGCTGGGCCTTTGCAGTACTTATTAACATTATTAACACTAAGTTTTGTTTTATGGTTGGACAGCTAAGAGTTAATGGAACTAATTTTCCCTCAGATCATTGCAGCCCCTTCCACAAAACTTCAGCACTGTCAATAATCTTGCATTCCAGAAGCCCAATTCTAAAAGTGGTTCTCACAGCACTCAGAGCTTTCTCCTTAGTGGCTGTTAATTAATGGGAACCTAGGTAATGCTGTCATTTTATTTTTGGAAGGTAAATTTTTGTGAAGTCTGTGCTAATTTGTATAATTCCTCCTTCTAAATCTTGTATCTGATTTACATTCAAGGCTAACCACTTTAGAATTTTTTGCCTCATTTTTAAAATGGTAAACATTTAAAACTGAAAGAAGGGTGACTTGCATTTTGGGAGACTTGGTGGCTTTCTGCTTTTGTGATCTTCCATTATTCTGATGTAGTTCTCTTTTCTTGTCTGCTTGAGATAGGGACCAAGATGGGGAGAAGAAAATGTGTAACTTCTTCCTTCTTATCGTTCTAAGATTTCTGTCCTAATACCTTGCCTGATGAAAAGATTTCCTACTTACTCATCTGGTAAAATTACTGATCAAGTAAAATTGTTCATGACATGTTTTCTTGGACCTCATTTAGGAACATCCTGACAACAGCTCTCAGTGAGTTTGAGCATTTGCATCCCAAACGCACAGACTTCACGGTAGAAAGACAAACACTTAGATACAAGCCAGTGGAATAGAGACTGGAAACTTCTCTTGCTCACAGCGAGCCAGACTCTAAGGATTTTAGATATTCCTCATGCATAGCACCAACTGACAGATGTAAACTTGAAAATACAGAGGTGCTGTTAGCTAGTGAGACTAAGATCTTCCGAGCCAAGGGACTTGTACTGGGGGTGCCTTTCTTTGGTGAGAAAGTGCGTAAAAACAAAGGCTGGACTGCTGAATCCTGGAGCCACTAGGGGAGAATCTTCTGCAGAGAGAATTTACTCTATTATTGTTGGTTCAGTGGAAAGCACAGATTAAGTCCCCAGTTCTGACAGAAGCCATTCCTAACCAAAGATGTGTTTGCCCACCCACTCAGCCTTAGTGACCTTATTCCTGCGCTCTTCTATCCCTTAGGTTTCAGTGTCCCTTATGACAGACATCATTAAACTAATCCAGATTAAAACACCATAGGGATAGGCAAGGACAAAAATTCCTGATATTTTTGCTCTAGAATTTGTGCAATTTTAATTCATTTACCAAATAGATTTTTTTTTTATAACTCTAAATGGATTTATTTTACCTTGGGTATTTTTCCATGTTGGTTGTGGATACCTGTGGCACATGCTTGATTTGGGTGTCAGTATTTTTTTGGTTCAGTGATTTACATTGAGATTTCCACTTGCATCCTCCCCTTTTTTTCCAATTCAAATGATCTATTTTCTAACCCTGCACTTAATAAATAGATTTCTACGTAGTCAACACATATTTATTACCTGTTCTATGCAAGGGACTGCTTACGTGCTGATAATGTTAGGGTGAGGTTGTGACAGGGAGTCTGACACGTGGGCATGAACTGTGTTGTTGGATGCTCCCATCAGCACCAAGGCAGGAAGCACTCAGGCTTTCTCATGAACTTACCCACATGTGCAGCTTGAGAAGGGCAGGAGAAAGAGGTGAGGCTCAAAAGTTATCAGTAATTGAACATCAAAAATGCAGGTGTATTTATATACTCCGGCTTATATTCTTTTAATTTTTTTCTTGTATAGTACACGCACCATAAGCCCATAGATCCCAGGCATACAGAGTATGAATTTTATAATATGTGTAGATCCATATTATTAGTATGTTTGCAATACATGTTTACATTCTTCATGGGGATTGGTACATGTATATAACATGTCTTAGTTTTTCTTTTCTGTCTCCTCCCTTGTCTCTTCCCAATCCTTCCATCTCTTCATCCCCTTCCTATTTGAGAAATAGGAATCCAGAAGAGACAGAATAATTCGTCATGCTGATGGTTTCCTAATACCTTGTTTCAGTTAATTCTTTTCAACCCAAGAAGTAACTGCTGTTCTGACTTCTATCATCAAAGATTGATTTGTTTTGTTCTTGCAGTGTTTATCAGTGGAATCATACCTTGCACATATGCAGTGGTGCCTTTGTCTTAAGTCAGATAGTCATGTGTGTATGTAAATGTGGGTCTGGATTTTTTATTCAGTCTTTGCAGTGATTCACCACTATCTTGACCACTGGAGCTTTCTGGTCATCTCAATAGTTGGTAATGGAAATCCTGAAGCTTTGCCATTCTTTAAGACTGTTTTATCCTGCATGTTTCATATAAACATTTTAGAATTGGCTCCTTCATTTACACATGCGCACAATTATCCTAACGATCTTTATGATTGGGTTAAATCTATAGATCAGTATGTGAAGAATTGACATTTTCCAGTCTATATTAAAAATTTAAATCCATTAGTAGAGTAAACCAGATACATATGCTTAACTATCAAATGGTTTATCTTATATGAGAAACCCAATAAGGTGCAAAGTGAAAGAGAGATAATAGGAAGGGGAGACAGACTTTTCTCAAATAGGAAGGGGATCAAGAGATGGAAGGATTGGGGAGAGACAGGGAGGAGATAGGAAAGAAAAACTAAGACATGTTATGTACATGCACCAATCCCCATGAAGAATGTAAACATTATGTATTGCAAACATACTAATAAAAAGTAAAAATTGAAAATGAATTAAGTCCTTTAAATTTCTCTTAGCACTGTTAATTTTCACTCTAGAGAGCTTTCACATCTATAATTACATTTCTTTATATAATTGATGTGTTTAATGCTATTATAAAAGATACTTTAAATTTTTATGTTCCAAGCTAGTATCTAGGTACTTGACTTTTGTTATTAACCTTGAACACAGCAGTCTTAAGTCTTAATCCATTTAATGATAGCTTATATGTTGTTTTGAAGTTTTGATGTACGCAATGCAACATATGTAAATATTTCCTCTAACTTTTTAATCATTGTACCTTTATTTTGTTTTCCTTGTTTTATAGTATTTCTATGAGCCTATCCTGCAATATAAAAAATGCAGTCATAATGGATACTTTTTTCTTGTTCTTTCTGTCAGGGAAAAATTCTTCTATATTTCATCATTAAGTATGATGTTGACTAGGGATTTTTTTGTAGATATCATTTAAAAGATTAAACATTTTTCTTCCTATTCGTATTTACTGAAAGTCTTTTTCCTTCATGATGAATAGATGGCTTTTATCAAGTGCTTTTTTTTTTTTCTGCTGAACTGTGTGGCTTTTCTCCTTTATTCTGCTGATATGATGATTTATATTGATTGATATTCAAGTTTTAAAGTAATTCCATATTCCTGTGATGAATCCTCCTCATTGTGTTACAATAACTTTTATATATTGCTGGATTCAATTTGCCGTTTAGAATTTTTATGCCTGTGCTTATGAGAGACATTTGCATATAATTTTTCCTTTAATATAATGTCTTAGGTTTAGTAATCAGAGTTTCTCTGATCTCAGAAAACAAGTTGGAAAGAGTTCCTCTATTTTTTGAAAGTTGGCATATAATTGTTATTATTTCTTTGGTGACTTTTTGGATTCACATTTTTTTCTTACCATAAAGTCCTGGAGAGTTTCCATATTGTAAGAGATACCTCTTTTATCCCATGTCCAACTTCCTGCTCAGGAATTGTTTCCTCATTGCTGATGAGATGCTTAAATATACTTACTTCACCTTTTGTTTGTTTTTACAGTGTTGGAGATCAAACCCAAGGCCTGTGTGGGCCACACAAGTGCTCCACCACTGGGCTACATCCCGAGCCCTATTCTTGCTTCAGGTCTGCTTGATATCTGCTTTGTGTTCAGCACTGATGAGTTAGTTTTTGCTAATGGACTTTGGGTACAGTTATTTAAAGTACTTCTAATAGAGACTTTGTAACATTTTTTCCCCTACAAATGCAAGAACAGATTTGGTACAGTTTGAAACTCATCGATTTTATTGTCTAGAAACGTAAACATTGAAGAAGTGTTACGTTATTCAAGCTTGGAAGTTGAAAGCCCATCCACAAGGGCCTAGTCCCATGCCACATTCTGTTTATCTTTCTTGCCTAGGATATGTTTTTGTTCTGACCCAGTTGAACTATTTGTTCTTTCCTGTATTCATTCCTTTCCTTCTAGTCCTCATTTCTTTTGTATAGACAACTTTTTCCTTCCTGATACATGGTCCAGATTTACATTTTTGTCCTTCAAATTCTAGCTCAAAAGATACCTTTGCATCCTTGATCTATCAACCAGAAATAACCTCTCCCTTTGAAAACCTTTTAGTTCCTTCCCTATTGGGGTTCTTTTTCCCATCTGTCTCCCTGCCTTTCCGCCTCTTTCCTTTTTCTCTCCCCTCTCTCTCCTTGCTTTGCTGCGTACTTCATCTGTTTCCCCAACTGTAATATACCTGGTGACAGATTTGCATATATTGACTTCTAGTAAAATACAAAACACAGAATAATACATTATGTATATTCTGTGCTCAAGGGGTATCTGTTGAATGATGAACAGAGCTCAGAGTAAGGATAATACATTAATTTCCCATTTTCCTAGATTTTTAAAGAAATCTAAGTAAGTACAGTGACTCAGAGCTTGTCAATGGAGAGAATTCCAATAATGGTATGATAGGTAAGAACAGTGGTCATAACAAGGACTTGTGTTTACTTGGAGCTCTTCCTAGAAGTTTCTTTTCATTAACTAGCCTACTCTGAACTCTCTCTTCTTGGGACTCCTATGCACATTGACTTTATCACCAAACTTAAAAATGGTAACATATGATGGACTAGTGTGGTAGATGTGCATCTTGTGTCCTCAGCTGGGTTCTATGTTCCTTGGGAGCTTTGATGCCAACAGCTAGCATTAGGTGTGCCAGTTACTGTACTTGATGCTTTTAGAAAGACTGATGCTTACAACAGTACAAAGAGAGTATTATAGCCACTGTTTTAGAAATGAGGAAATGGACCCTCAAAGACTTTTGTTGCTTGCCTCAAGGCACACAGCTGATGAGTTCTGAAGTTGGGGTTTGATAGCAGTTCTCCTCAAAGCTCAAGATGCCTGGCCATTGAAATGGAGCCACTACCAAACCTGCAGGAATCTGAAGACTCCCCTGCTATGAATAATCTCACCTCATACGTATGGTCTTCGCCAGCTGCTTTGCTTATCTCCTTGTGCTAACACACACCAGGGAATCTGCTTGATGTATCACACTTTCTCTTCTTCAGAGGGCCCCACGATAGTTGAGCTTCTGATTTTGCACTGCGTGGGACCCTCTGAATAGATTTATAGGGATCTGAAATGAGTTAAAAATGGTGTTAAATGATTAATGAACTCATAAACTAATGAAAGGATATGAAGAGGGGAGAGGAAGGGATGGAGAAAGAAATAGAAGGATAGTTGAATGGGGAGAAAAAGAGGAAAGGTGTAACATGGAAGAAAAGGGAGAGTGAGGGGATGGAGGGAGGAAGAAAATACTGTGGGTTCAGGATGACAGTAAGTGCCTTGGGCATTATAAGAGAATTAACCTAGATCTGACTCCTAAGTACTCATCAGTTGAGTAAAAGTAATGGTGTAAAGCAGAATCCTGACCCTGCCTATTTTCAAGAGTTAACAGAGAGCAAGGACCACCTGGTCTACCTCTTATTTATAATTGAGGGGATAGAGGTCTATGAAAGGAAATGCCACTTTCTCAAGTTGTGCTCTTGGTCAGTGCAAAAAAGGGACTGTTACTATTATGTTGTAATTTTCACCTGGAAAAGAGAGGACAATCTGAGAGTGAACTAGGCAGCGTGGGAAAGTCAGAGAAAACCTTCCAAAGGTCTAACCCTTTTCTTTGGATTGTCTTCTTCTTTGAAGAATGGAAAAGAAAATCAGTTGGTTGGGAAGGGAAGGGCTTTCTCAGTGCAACCTGGGAAGGAGGTCCCTTGGGAGTCGCCTCTGATGTTCTGTGAGGATGTGTGGTCGGCCTTTCCCTGGCTTCTATTTCCAGAGAGGAAGTCTGTATTTCTATTCCATCTCAGGGGCACACAGGAGATAGGAAGACCGATCACCAGGGAAAATGGTAAGTAGAAGATCTCAGGGGTTAAAGAGAAATATTAGCCCTGTCTTTCAGGCCAGTCACCTAAATAACCACTCACCGATTGACAAGGCCTGCTCCTTCCTGGCCCTACCATGCAGTATTGTCATATTTACCATCTTGGCTGGTGAAAAGATTGCAGAAAACACTTTGTTTTGCTTTTGCTATAAATTGATAATGATGGATGTAGCCCTGAATTAAAAATCAGGAAAGGTTGGAGCCATTTGTAAGTATACATTGCAAGAAAATGTCAATGCTATGATCATTAAAAAGACCTTCAAGCCAATATGTTAAGTTCTGTGTAAGAAGTGGAATAGACATGATTGCCAAGGAGAGAAATCAATAATAGAAATCTTGATGTATTTAAAAAAGATTGTTTACTTATTTTGAAAATACATGCTGATGGAACCTACATCATTGTGAAATTACAGTTCCAACAAGTGGATTTTAAAATGAGATCTAATGAATTTACCATAAAATGTCAATATTTGCAACACATTGGAAAATTCATTTGGTGTTACTGTTTTAAACAGATGATGACAAATTTTAGAAGTCAAATTTGTGAAGTTCTTTTGCTTATGGATCCTTGGAATTTTGGAACAGTTCTGAACACTACTAGCCTGGACAAAATTGGGGTTCTTTTTTGCAGTAATTGGGGTTAAAT
>RJWT010040269.1:0-12524 GCA_004365215.1 Cuniculus paca
ACCCTTTGAACCCTAACAAGGCTATATTTGATCTCTCTTTAGACTTAGAATGCTTGCCACTTAAGACTAAGATTTTTAAATGTGAGGGTAGGAAGGTATTTGAGAATATACTAATATAGGCACATTGTTGAAATGTTTTTTGTTAATGTTTGAAAGAGCCACATCCTAGATTATTGTCATTTGGATATAATCAGAGTTAAAGTCACTGGTTCTGATTATAGTTTCTTACTCAGAGATGGCATAACAAAGACAAAAGGCTTCTTGAGGACAGAGGGTTAAGCTAGGACCCTTAAAGAAGGTTTTTTGTCTATCTGTCTGTCTGTCTGTCTTCTCTTTGCGAAGTGAGACGGTTTTATGATGACATCTGATTGAAGCTTGAGAACAAGTTCCAGGCCTAGTGTTGTGCTACTCAGTAACATTACCTTTGATAAGTGACTTGACTTTATCCTGCTGGCATTTCTTGATCTGTGAAGCATTTTAAACTAGATGGTCTTGGAACAGAATTCTATTTTGGTTTTAACTTTATACATAACTAAAATTCAGTGGACCAGAGCATTAGTATATTGGTAAACCTTCTTCTTCTTAGGTGAAGTTTGGGGAGTTTCATCATTTTGTCTTACAAAATAAGAATAGATTTTGGTATCTCCCAAAAGATGAATAATAAATACCTTGTTTTTAATAATTTCACTGATGTGTCCAGAGTTGAAGGATAGTTAACCGACTATTAATCTTCTGTAACTACTATAGTATTCCTTGCAGTTTTATCCTTTGTCATGCTTATTTATAGCTGAAAGGCAAATACAAAAGAACGCATTTCCCTTTGTTTTTCTGTGAAGATGGCATAGTTATTCCTTATAGTTTTCCCAACTTTATCTTCTGATATGAATTGTTCTATATTAAAGTGGAAATAAGTGAGTGCATAGTACCTTCTATCTAATTAGCTAGGCGTGGGGATTTTTAAAACTTGAATTATAGCATTTAATGAGAAAATATATTTTTCCACTTTACTATAAAAGTAGTATTACTGTTGCCTTTAAATGAAATATAAAGAGGGGCCAGGGATTTAGCTCAGTGGCCTAAGCGCCTGCCTGGCAAGCACAGGGTCGTGAGTTCAATCCCCAGTGCCAGAAAAAAGAAATAAATAAAAGATAAATGAAATATAAAGAGCCCATAACAGGTTTTCATATTTACCTCACTTTAGCAATTTTCTTAATATATGAAGAACTCTCTTGGTCTGTGTTGCAGAGTAAATGTCTTGGTTATCATTACTTAGAGAAAAAATCAGTTTGAGTTTCTTAAATGAATTCTGTGTCATTTTTCTAGGTCAGAAAAAGTAGTCATTGAAGTACAGATTTTTAAATCTGTCTTCATACAACTTACCATCAGATTCTAAATTATTGTTGTATTTACTATATCATTCACTGTATTATTTTGTTTACCTCCTGGTCAGTGGGACAATCCAGCAATGATTTATGTTCATCTGCCTAAAGTACTTCAGTGTTGATGCATACAAAGCCAAGGAGTCTCAAAAACTTAAAACTGAAAAGCAGCTTTTGCTTGCAGAAAGTCTTAACAGGCTTTACATAGCATGGCCATGTAGTGTATCTTCAGATACTTTTAAGAGAGAAAGAGGATGCTATTAACGATTATCCTAAGACAATAGGTGTTAACCAGGACTGTCATGGATAAGCCAGGATGTATGCTTTTAAGTTATTTTTAAAATTTATTATTTAAATTATTAGCATGTGTTTTGGTAAACCAAAATATATTCTTATTTTGTAAGACAAAATGATGAAACTCCCCAAACTTCACCTAAAAAGAAGGTTTACCAATACAGATGTTAATGTGTTACATTTTTAAAGTTTTCTCTCAGGATTGACTTTCCCATTTTGATGTAAAAGTAGATTATTTTTAGAGATTATAAAGTTAAATATATTCCTATAAAGTTAAATATATTCCTTTGTATTTACCATTAGTTTGCATTTATAATAATATATCTAATCATATTTCTTTAGTCATCTTTACAGCATATAAAAATCAACCACTTAGAGTTTTAAAATTTTCCTTAGAATTTACATTGGCTTAAAATCCAGTGTCCACAGGAGATTGAACCCTTGCTCACTACTTCTTTTTAAAAACCTACTAATGTGCACAGTGTGTGTCATTTTGACTTTTTTGGGTAATATGAGTTGATAGTCTTGGTATCACTTTGGAACTGTAATTACTGTATTGTTATTCGAAGACCTTATGGTTAATAATGATAGATTTCTATCCTTTATTGTTATATTCTTACTGGCCTTATTTCTTCTTTATTAAGTTTAACACTTAAAAATGCACTGGGGAAAGTTTGCTTTGTTTTGTTTTTCAGACAGGGTCTCTGAATTGCCTAAGCCAGTGGTGGCAAAGCTGTGGCAGATGTGCTGCAGCAGGCACACAGAACCCGCTCTGTTGGCACGCAAGCCAAGTCATCCCAGCATGCCAGATGCAGACTTTTACCTTTCAATAACAAGCTGTTGATATCATCGAAAGCTCTGTTAGCATGTTTTTAAGACAAAAGATGTTAATGTATGAGTTGTTTTTTCTAAGTTAAAACCTCAGTATTCAGGCTTAATTGCAGTGTTGGCACTCTGAGATAATAAGTGGGTTTTGAGTTGCACTTGCCTCTTTAAAGGTTTTCCATTGCTGCCCTAGGCTAATCTTGAACTTGAAATCCTGTTGCCTCAGCTTCCCAAGTAGCTGGGAGTGTGTATCACCACCATGCCTTGTTATTGGGAAGAGTCCACTTTTTTCTTCCCTGTCTTGGATTACACAATCTTTTGCTTCTGACATTTACTATGTAATTATAGTAAAGTTAGAAAATGTATGCATTTTTCAATGTAATTGCAAAGTATTAAAAAGCCTTTATTTTCTCTTTAGATGTATGGTCTGCAGGCTGTGTGTTGGCTGAGCTGTTGCTAGGACAACCAATATTTCCAGGGGACAGTGGCGTGGATCAATTGGTAGAAATAATCAAGGTGAGAAAGTTGAAGTAGAATTTTTTAACTAAAAGTAATTTTGAAGCTATTTCGATAATACAACACACTAGAAATTTTAAAAATGAGTAAAGCACTCTAAGTTTGCTTGCTTGCAAAGTTCACCTGTTTGTAGAGCAGGTGAAAGAACCCACCAACCTTTGGTTTTTAGGTGTTTTCTTTTGTTTTTGTCTCTAGAAAAACTATTTCAGGTATGATAGAAGAAAGGGGCTTATCCATTATTCAGAATACTTAATAGAATTAGACTATAAGCTCACAAAAATGTATGTAAGTTGGATAATAGCAGAAACTATCTGTTTTGCTCACCGTGTACTCTTTGCTGATAATATTCTGCAACATGTGTGAGATTTGTATTTATTGAATACAGTGTTTACAAAATGAAAGAATGAGTGTTTACAGGTATGGTAGACTACTGATAAAAGCAGACTTTGACTTAACAGATTCAGTACAATTTTGTTTATTGGTTCTATGAACACCATTATTAACCACAACAAATTCAAAATATTAGAATTGATTTTTCACTTTTAAGAATAGTAAAACAGATTTTGAGTTTAAATGTTGTCATTAAAGTTTTTAATGTTTAAGATCTTACAAGAAGGCCCTCACAATCTTTTAAAAATCTAGCTTCTATGCTTAGCCACTAGCTTGGTTCCCTAGCTTTCAGTTTAGCCAAAGCAACACTACTGGGATTTTGGACCTTTGTTCATGATTTCTCAAAAATGTTCATGAATTTATAAACTTGAAAACTTTCTACAAGTTAAGTCCCATCATCCATCTAATGAAAGAGACTTTAATTACACTGTTGACAAATGGTTTTCCAATGTTCTCTTGAACATTTCCAGCATTAGATTGCTACTTTGGAATACAGCCCATTGTCTGTTTGAATTCAGTTTTTATTATGTTGAACCATAATTTCCCTGCAAATTTCCACCAGTTGAATGAAGTTATTTTAAAATCATTATGCTTCTTTTTACAAAAATACTTTTTCTTTTGATCAAAGGTGATTTTTACTAGATCTGTAAATATGATTGAAAAGGGCCTGGAATATAGCTCAGTGGTGCAGTGCCTGCCTGACAAGTGCAAGGTCTTGAGTTTGAGTCCCACTACCAAAAAATATATATATATGTAAGAGCCAAGGATTTAGCTCAGCGGCCTAAGTGCCTGGCTGGCAAGCACAAGGTCATGAATTCGATCCCTGGTACCAAAAAAAAAAATAATAATAATAATACATGTATGGTTGAAAAGACCATTGTGTGGTGTGATCAGTGATCTTTCTTACTGTATCTATATAATTTATAACCTTTAAGCTTAGAGCTCTTTTGCGTCACTTTTAGCCTTTAAAATCTAATTTTCTGGTAATACTGGTTTCGATTTGGTAGAAACTGGTGGGACTTTTAGGATTAGTTTTGAGTTTTCTAATGAAAGATAGCTCATAGTTGTCCAGTTCAGTTTTCAAGTGTTTTGAGATAATCATTATGCACTTTTAAGTTTAAGCATAAAATGAAAATGGATAATCACATATCAAATTTCATGAAGGTTTTTATGTGATATATTTTCCTCATTAACTGTAAACATCCTAAGCTAGGATTTTATTGTTATGTTTTAGGATCAAAGGCACCAAAATAGTTTTCATTAAAGATTTTGGTTGAATTAAACAGCTTGACCATTGCCCATACATACATTTGGGATCACCTGGAAGCTAGTAAGAAAAGTTAATGTGGTTATTGTATATATTTTTTATTAAATTTTACTTGGCTCAGATATCCATGTCAGTAATTTATCGCTGGGGTAACAGTTTTATAAATTGAACTGATTTTACTGATTACCACCTAATCTAATCTCCCTTGTCCTCTTCTAAGAAAAAAAAGTACAAAATATTTACAATAAAATTCAAGTACATTGTCTTCAGAATAAACTTAAAGTATAAGATGTAACTGAATCGAATGTCACAAAAAAAAAAGTTTCTAAACATGAAAAACACCTAACTTTCTAAAGTTAATTTCATATGCAAAACTCCCTGGATGTCTTGAAATTGAAGCAATCTAGGAATTCCTGGTCCTGAAGAATGCTGTAGGTTTTACTAATAGTTTTTCCTACCCCTCACTCTTTTTCAGTTTTAAAACATGAATTTTAAGTAAGGGAAGGTCAGCTTTAATCTCAAGTACAATTTCTGTTTAAAATGTCACAAAACTTAAAAGTTTGAGAGAAACTGATCTTTCTGGAGACTTATTTAAAAGTTTAAAAGGTGTTAATATTCCTAGAAATATAGTTTTATTTATTCCATAAACATTTACTTATGTTCTAGTAATAATTTCACTATTGCTATAAATGAAAGTTTTAGGGCAGACTTCATCAAAGGTTCCATCTCTTAATGACAGAATTTCAATGTAACTTCCACAGTTTTAGGTACTGGCCTTTAAATTAGGTGTTTCTTCTAGGAAAAACATAACACTAAACATGTTGACATTAAATTACTTGCAGTAATGAAATTTTGCTTTTGGCAATTAAAGTTTTTTATGTAGAACAACTATTAAATTTAGTTTTCTCAATTTATTCAATGTGAATATCTGTGTAGGTAGCTCTTGCACAGGTAAGAGCTAATAAAGTCTTTAACAGAAAATCTATGTAAGAAATTTGATTTTTTAAGAAAATATTTTGATTATGGTATTACAGCCAAGTAGATGGGCTTCATTTCTTGTGGTACTTATCAGTAAGAAAGGATTTAGAAAGACTTTCAAACTTTTACCAATGGAAAGTGAAATTTAAGAATAAGGGCAAGAGAAGAGATTCTTTTTGTTATTTTTGTTTTTCCCTTTTAATGTTCTCTGATGTTTTGTTTTGTTTGAGCAGTGTTACCTTTTTTCAGTCATAAAAACTAGAAAAGAATACTTTCAATTGTTTTGTGCTGGAATCTTGTTAGTAAAGAGTTAAGAAAATCACGTTATGTTACAAATGTTTGTCTAAATAATTGTTTTCCTGGTTTTTTAATTTGATGATCATTTGTAGTATCATTTAAACAAATCAGTGAATTTCTGGCGTCTCAGGATTTTCTGTTTGTAAATATTGGGAAACTACTGCTGTTCATAAAAGCTGTTACACAATGAGAATTTGCTTTGTCCAAGCACTGGGCTAATCACTTACAAGTTTATTACCACACACAATTTTTGTGTTAACTCTAGAAGCTAAGTATCATCACCATTATCATCATCATCACCATCATCATCTATATTACTACCACCACCATATTCAGGAGAGGTAGATTGATGGACTGTCATTCATTGTGTATCCATGTTGCTCTTCTCTGTCTGTTGATGGATTTCTGTTACTTTGAAGTGGTACTGTGGAGTCCTTACTGCCAACTTGAGATCCAGAACTTATTTAATCATACTGTTACTTATTGTTACTTTGTTATCAGAAGCTAAAGGAAACAACCTCTAAATCTAATTGTAATGAATCTACTAAGTCAGTTTGAGATCTTCCTAGACTAGGTATTATTTTGCTTTCAGCTAAAGCAATCAAAAGTGTAACAGTCAATTCCTTTGCTTTCAAGTACAGTCTAACCTTATTTCACCATCTTTGCTGAGCAAGCATTTTAGTTTCAGTCACTGTATCTTTTCCCCAAATTATAGTTTGTTCAGTGCGTACATACATACTTCTGACAGTTTTCCAGTCAGAGGTCAAAGATACTAAATTAGAGTTTAATAAATACAAAATCACTTTTTCCTAAGTTTTCAATGAACCCATCATCTATCTTTGTGAACATGTACTTGGATTTTAATTATATATTTGGTGAAATTTCTTGTGCTATTCTGTCATAGAACCTTTGCGTTGTTAACAGACTTCAGGGTCCAATTACTAAATGTGTTTCCTTTTTTCACTCCTTAGAATATCTGAGTGTACTTCATTACACATTGTGGTACAGATTTTTACTTATAATATACATTGTATGAAATAAAGTATTTGTTGATGCTCAATCCGTTCTTCTATTATTTTAATTTTTCTGCACTGAATACTTACCATGATAGCCACTCCTAATTGTTTTTGGATCCCAGACCCCTTTAAAAACCTGTTAACAGCCAGGTGTAGTGGCACACACTTACTCCCAGCCCTGGTGAGGCTAAAGCAGGAGGATTGCCATAAGTTTGAAGCCAGTCTGGGCTATGTAGTGAGTTCAAGGCCAGCCTACACTGCAAAGCAAGACCCTGTCTCCAAAAAAACAAAACCTGTTAACCACTGTAGATGCTTTTCCCCAGGAAAATGCATATATGCCAAAAATTTACATACAATTTCCAGTGATTGTTGGCTTTCCAGAGCTTATGCAGAAACTTTAATGTTTTTTGTATTAGTTTAAGGAACTATGGTTATGATTGACAGTAACTCCCTGTTCAAAGGTGAATTAAAAGGAGGCAGGGAAAATTTGAAGGCAGTAGAGCAAAGCAGGTATTATCCTGTAAGTTTCAACAGAATCAAAAGGATGAAGCATTTCATTTGGAGATAGTGATGTCTGGAAAGACTTTGTGCAAGAGATAACCATTGAGGTGAATCTTGAACATAGACAGGTATTTACTCTTTAGTGAAAGAAGTTTTGCTGTGTTTTATGTTATGGTTGGAATTCAGGTTTCAGGGGTGTTGATAGGATATGAGTTTGTCAGGAAGGAGAAGATTGAAGCTGTGAGCAGTGGCCAGATCACATTACATTATAGGTTGGATGCCACTGCAGGATTTTAAGCAGAGAAATTACATATTTCTACTACGATTTATTTTACTTCACAGTTGGCTTTTAAAGAGTTTCACTTGCAGCTCTGTTGCTGAAGTTTGGCGACCCCTGCTGTTGAGCTATAGAAAAGCAAACCTATGAAAGCAACATCTCATTTCAGAGCCTGTGAGATGCTTTCCCTTTGGCTTTATTTCTTTGAAGTTGATCATTATCAATTCAGAATTCCTTGTATTCCTTAGTATCTGGATAAATTTTTAACTAAGTAAGTGCAAAAATATTACAAGAAATGGAACCAGGATGGTGCCAGGAACCTGAATGGAACCAGCTATAGTTGAGATGACTGATTGTGAGGGTGTGGATCATACCACCAAAAGGCTATATAACAAACTGGTTCTTTGTGTCTTTTTCCACCCACCCCCATGATGTTCTAGAGTGGTGGACAAAAGAAAAGCTACATTTTAGACAAATAGGAAAGTTGTGAATTCTACTAATAGATGAGTGAGAATGGATTCTCTTCTTGTGATGATTTTTAGCATTTCCCCTTCTTTTTCTTTGTGAAATGTCATACTTAATAGAGGAATACACAAAACATTTATATCCCGTTTAGTTTCCTTAAGTCATGGAAGGAATCTGTTTTCAGGAAATCAAAAATAAGTATTACTTTTTAAAAGTATATTCTCAGTCTGAAAGTTTCAAAAGAAAAAAATGTTCCATTTCTTAAAATTCAAAAGAAATATAAGACTTGTTTTATGTCTAAAATAATATCCATGTCATCTTTTTTATCTTCAAAATGAAAAAGTTTAATTATCCACTTTCAAAAATTCCAAATATATAATTCAGTTGGAATGAATCAGGCAGAAATATACTAAGCCTAGTAAAAACTTCATGTAAAATCTAAAGGTAAAACCAGAAATTGAAACAGTTGATCTCTCTAAATATTTTTTACTTTTTGGCCTTTAATATTCATCCATTGATTGTCCAGTTCTTTTTCTATATAATCATGCTATTTTCCACCTCTAATCTTAGTGTGCATAGAATGTACTTCTAACTCATTTGTCTCCTAGATTTCTTTCTTAAGTAAAATCAGCTCTTCTCTCTCCTTCTCGGAATTTTCCTCTTTTCCTCTCCTTAGTGCAGTGTAGCACTTTTACCTAACACATTATTGTGCTTATCTTTGCTGACCAGTCTTGATTTATGTGTCTGTCTGTTCTAGAGTAGCTTGAGGATAGGAACCAAGTATTTTGATTAGGGGAATGACTTTATAGAGACTATCTCCTGATTATGTCTTACCTTTACTTTAATATGCAGATTATAAGTAATACTTCTGATTTTAAGGCTTGATTCTTGATAGGGCTAGTCTAAAATAGCAGTTAAAGAGGATAAGCATCTGGTATATATTTAGTATAGTAAATGTAACACAAATTACATAATGACTTTTTTTTTCCTTTTAAATCAAGTTACAGAGATGAAGTTTACGTGTAATAAAATGTGGTCATTTTGAGTATACAGCTTAATGAGCTTTAATAAACATACTTATCCCTATAACTGCTACTCTGGTCAAGATATAAAACAAAAACATTTCTAGAAAAAACAATATGAAAATTCATAGGGATCCACAAAAGAACCTGAATAGCCAGAGCAATCTTCAGCAAAAAAAGAACAAAGTTAGTGGTATCATAGTACTTGGCCTCAAAACATACTACAAAACTGTGGTGATCCAAAACAGCATGGTATGCCATCCAAATTAACTCATCAACCAGTGGAACAGAGTAGAGAACCCACACATCTAAAATAATTAACTGAAATAAATCTGCACAGCTACAACAAGCTGATCTATAAAGTCACAAAAACATACAGTGGAGAGAAGATAGTGTCTTTAATAAATTGTGCTGGGAAAACTAAATATCTGTGTGTAAAAGAGAGAAAGTAGACCCTCATCTCTCGTCAAACCAACTCACTGTGGGTCAGAGACCTAAATATTAAGGCCTGTAACTGTAAAACTACTAAAAAGTCATGGGAAAGACACTTCAAGACATTTACATAGGCAATAACTTTTTGGGTAGGTTCCCAAAAATATAGGCAACAAAACCAAAAATAGACACATGGGATCATATCAACCTAGGAAGCTGCTGCGCACAGCAAAGTAGATAAGAGTGAAAACAACCTGAAGAATGGGAGAAAATTACAAACTACCCAACAAGGGTTAACATCCAAAGTAGCAACGATAGTTTTTATAACTTTTAAGCCCTGAATTAAAAAGAATTGCAATTAAAATTACTTATAATTGCAATAATATTACTTATAGTATGTCTAAAACTTGCCTATTCACATTGAAAGCGTTTCACATTCCAATAAAAAATTTACACATGCGAAAAAAAATCATTTGACAGTCATACCAGTATGTTTGTTAGTGATTTTGTGTTTGCTGTTGCAGATATATCCAAGCATGTGCAAATAAAGTATTTACATTATGATTCCACAGCTATAAAAGCTTGAAAAGTGATTTAACAATTTTGCTAGATCAATTAAAAAATTTTATAAATTGTATTTATGAAGCATTGTAAAAAAAGTTTTATTTTTTGTCTTTTTGAGACAGGGTCTCATTATGCAGTATAGGCTGGCCTTGGGCTCAGCTCACTTTGTAGCCCAGGCTGGTCTCGAACTTGCAACGATCCTTCTGCCTCAGCCTCCTAAGGGCTGGAATTACAGGAGTGCGCCACCAAGCCCGGCCTAAAATAAGTTTTAAATGTGTTACACGCTTTGATGTTGTTTCACCAGTTAGAAAGCTACTCAGGCTGGGCGTGGTGTTGCACTCCTGTAATCCCAGCACTCGGAAGGCTGAGGCAATAGGATCACCCCAAGTTTGAGGCCAGCCTGGGCTACATAATAAGTGCAAAGCCAGCTTGTACTACCTGGTGAGATCCTGTCTCAAAAGAAAGAATAAGGAAATAGTAGTCTTCTCTTGCCTAAGACTTGTTATTAACAATTCAAGATACTTTTATTAAATTGAATTACCATCATATGGGTAGATTTTGTTTAAAGCATGTGTATTTTCAGGTTATCAGAAAGTCTTTTTCACTGTTTTTATTTCTAAAATTTTAGAAATCTATACATTTCAGAAGAACTCAGGATTTTTTTAATGGTATAATTGAAGTTGAAGAAAATTATTTTTTTAAAGTTTGTTTTTGTTTTTTGTTTTTTTTTAACACCGTTTTTCTGCCCTTAGTACTGGGAAAACCACTTTGGGGAGTCATTTACACAACGAACTTCAGTAAACATCATGACCAACTTCAGTTACAGTCATTTACACTGTAACTTTGAGGCTTCAGTCAGCCTTAGGTTTCTTGAAGTCTAAAACGGGGTAATGCAGTATCTATAAAATTTCGAATGAGGAAATAAAATTGTCACAGTGCTAGTATAGTGACTTTACACACTATAAATTATTTTTTTCTCTCTTGTGTACTTTTTGAAAGAATTTTAATTTGCTGTCTTCACTGAACTCATTTCAGATGATTAACAGTCAGCTTGTTGTCATAACTGATATTCTTTAAGGTCAGAAAGAAAATCTTCATGGCCAACTTCAGTGAAATCTTTTGAACTTTATTTTACCTTTCTGTCCTTTAAATGTTGACCATGTGTTGTTTGTGGGACTTCTTCCAACCGTTAGACTTCCATCTCAGCCTTCTTTTTAAATACCCTTATTTCCATATGTTCATGTCACATAGGTCCCCCATCTTTAGCACTTCTGCCTGCCTTGCCTTTTAAAAAACTTTCACAGCTACCTGTTTCAGAAGAGCAGGTACTACCAAAGCCAGTTTCTAAAGGATGTACCTACTGTCCGCCAGTGGGTGGAGAGCTCCTTCTTGGTTCTTCCTCAGTGCCTTGATTGAAACACTGTTTTCTTTCCAGGTCTGCAGTTTTATGCTTAATACCCTAAACACTTTCCACAGCTGCTGAAATTACAAACGGAATTGTTTGCCTACCACCCAAGTTCTATGACTGTTTGATACCATCTCCTAACTCATTTGCCCCTAAAATGCCTTTAATTTTAGCCTTGCTGTTTGGCTGCAGGATACCCTGTAGTGATACCCTGTAGACTTACCTGAGGTTTCCCTAATAATTAATGATGTTGAAAAGCTTTATATGAATGTACTTACTGTCTTTTGTGAAGTGTCTATTTATATTTTTTAATTGGGTTACTGTCTTTTTTTGGTTGACACAGTAGTTGTACATTAAGGGATACATTGTGGCATTTTGATAGAAGTATGCAGTGGGTAATCATTATGGTTATTGCCCTGTCACTTGAGGCGTACATCATTTCTTTGTGTTGAGTGTATTCAGTATCTTTTCTGCTAGCTACTTAGAAGTATTCAATTGTCAGCTGTAGTTAATCCTACTGCTGTGCAGAACTTTATAACTCCTCCTTAACAACTGCACCCCTGTGCTCATTAACCTCCTATCCCTCACACCCTTCCCAGGGTTTATAATCTCTGTTCTCTTCCCTACTTCTTTTGAAATGAGTGTTTTAGTTTCCACATATAAGTAAAAAGGTGCAGCCGGACCTGGTGGCACACTCCTGTAATCCCAGCACTCGGGAGGCTGAGGCAGGAGGATCGTTGTGAGTTCGAGACCAGCCTGGGCTACAAAGTGAGCTCACAGCCAGTCTGAACTGCATAGTGAGACACTGTCTCAAAAAGACAAGGGCCGGGGATTTAGTTCAGTGGCCTAAGTGCCTGCCTGGCAAGTGTGAGATCGTGAGTTTGATCCCCGGTGCT
>RJWT010040270.1:0-12527 GCA_004365215.1 Cuniculus paca
TTACCCAAAAAAAAAAAAAAGATTTTGGGAAATTTTGCATAAAATATATGCCGTATCTCTTCTCTAAATATTTGAGATTTGGTCCTCAAATTAAGCAGGATAGGCCAGGAGCCTGATTTTCACCCCGGTGTAACCCCCACCCCTGGGAACTGTACTTGCTGACTTGCCCTTGGATGTGTTCACCATGTCAGCAAAGAGGACCACAGAGGAAACAGCAGTCACGTGCACTATGGCAGTACCGTAGAGGACAGTGGCCTGCTCATCACCCAGCATCCTGCCTCAACAGGGAGCTGAGGGAAAAGCGCCCCGAAGCCCTCAAAGGATTGTGCTTCCACTGAGACAGCCATAGGCTTGCAGACTGTACATATCTTGTCATCAATTCTCCTGGTTTCCTTACCAAGTGTTACATTTTCACTCACCTCTATCAAACATGGCAGCTTACTTATTGGTGCCTTGAAGTTACTCTGCCTTTCTTTCCTTAGCTTATCCTTATTTTCCAACTGCATTGGTTTTCTCATCTTCTTAGTTTATTTACAATTTTGTCATAGCTTTAAATCTTCTTCTGAGTAAAGCAGATGAAAAATAAATTAAGCTAGGTGCAGTGCCAAGCACCTGTAGTCCCAGCCATTAAACAGGCTAAGACAAGAGGTTCATTTGAGCCCAGGAGTTCAAGGACAGCGTAGACACCGTAGTGAGACTCTATTTTTAAAAAATTAAATTAAAAATGAATTTCTCACTTATATGTGGACTCTAAAAAAGTATTTCATAGAAATAGAGAGTGGAAAGGTAGTTACCAAAGTCATTGGAGTTGGGGGAAAAAGATGTTGATCATAAAATACAAAGTTTTACTAGGGGGCCAGGGATGTAGCTCAGTGGCATAGCATCTGCCTGGCAAGTACGAGGTCCTAAGTTCGATTCCCATTACAAAAAAAAAGGTTTTATTAGACAAAAGGACTGAGTTTTAGCAATTTATTGTACTGCATGGTGACAGTATTTCATGATAATATATTACATATTTTATAACTGCTAAAAGAATAGATTTTTATTATTCTTACCACCACCAAAAACAAAAAAAATCCATAAGGTAATGGATATGTAATTATCTTATTCTAGTCTTCCTACAATGTATGTATAAATCAAAATAGCATGTTGTACCCCATAAATATACACAATTGTCAATTTTTACCTTTTTTTTTTTGTACTGGGAATCAAACTCAGGACCTTGTGCTTGCTAGGCAGGCGCTTGTGCTGCTAAGCTATATCCCTAGCCCTGTCAATTTTTAAAAGTAATTAAATATATTAAATAGAAATAATATCTCTATTCTTCAGATTAGAAAGTAAGAATCAGAGAGGTTAAATGGCTTGGTCAAGGTTCAGCAAGTAAATTGAATGATAAAACAGGGGCCCTAACCCATTAACTGGAAATTTCATATTGCCTTACACATCTATGCATGACCACCTAGAATATTAGCACACATAGATGAAATCCTAAGGTGATATTTTAAAATTCTCATTTCCAGTTTTTCCATTTTCATCTACAACATTAAAACTTTTCTCCAGAGTTGTCAAGAAATATTAAATTTGATCTTTACTTCCTTTTCTTCCCATTTCCGTGATGGAGATGCTAACATGTAGTAAAGGTAGGTAATGTGGACACCAGAAGAGAAGAGAATTAAAGGATGAGAGCAGGACCAGTAAGACGTTTGCTCCTCAGAGTTGCCCTGGTAGATTTAATGGGAGGGTGGGTGTATGGTCTGAAGTGATTAGAAAAATGAAGCAAATTGTTTTTAAAAGAACTTTGTTTTATGATCTTTGTAACAATGTGGAAACTCTGGGACTGAAAGTTATAATTTAGCAGAGGTCCTAATGGGCTTGCTTTATTGAGTAGGCAGGAATGCTTTGTAATTAGTGTGCTCGTTACTTGTAAATTAGTGTGTTTAAAATGTTTGGCGGTCTCTCTATCAGCCTTTTAATAGTTTGAAGTTGTTCTCACAGAAACTGCATTTACACTCATTAATGTGTACTTTCCCTTTGAAAAGTCCTAAAGAGAGGTAAATCTCTCTGTCTACTCTGAAAAGACTACAAAGGCTGATTTTTATGATACAATAAGGAGATTATTTTGTATTATCATTATTTTTTCCCCAGTGAGGGTGGCTATAAGAGGTGAGCCATATATCTAAGTCATGACTGAGTTCTCCAGAGAGGCCAAAGTAAAACCAAGCTTCTACCAAGTGAGTTCGCTCCCTGATTCATGCTGATCCTGCAAAAGGCATCATATGTGTTGGTCCCTAAGAAAGAGGCCACTGTGCTTCACATCATAGAAGAGTTTGCTGAGGACTCTTTCGGTACAAGTAACAAAACCCACCTAAAAACCATTTGGGAGAAAAGGGAGATGGAGGGTACTCAAGGGCTCACATAATGGAACCACAGGTAGCAAATGTGGAGTTGGCCCCAAGGTCTGTGGAATCAGTTGGCAAAAGAATAACATCTCTCTCATTCATTCTTTCTCTCTCTCTCTCTCTCTCTCTCTCCCTTCCTGCCTCCCCATTCTCTTTTCATTTGTATACTTGTATATTTCCTAGGGTGATGAAAACCATCATATCAAAGCTTCCCATTTTCTCTTTCTGCTTCTTTGGGATTTAGTGCCTCTTTCAGACAGCTGTGAAGCCTCAAGAAATTTGTATGGTTGAGATTTACAAAATACACCATCCAAATATTGTGCATGTAGACCTAGTTAAAATTATAGAAGCTAGGTGAGGGTAAGCAGTGATTCATTGTCTTGGTATTGCTACTTTTGTGTTTGAAATTGCCCAAATGAAAAACTTTTTTAAAAGGGATTCTAAAAGTTAGAATTCAAGTCCAAAGTTGTCTTAGAAATCTACACATGTCTTTACCTTGAGGTTGTTTTTGAAGCAGAAGGATCTTCTGATGGTCCTACAAGTTCCAGTTTGCCCTGAGGGAGTCCAGCTCAGTGTAGCCTTCAGAGCTGGTCTTCAGAATGGGACTTCCTATGCAGTAATTGCACCCACAGAGTGCCCCCCTGACCACAAGGAATGGGGGCTGAGGGAAAGACGGGGTGAGCAGAAATGAGTTTACCACTTAGATCATTCCCCTCTGCTGGATAGAGATCTCCCAGGAAGGTGACTCAACTTGTATTTGTAAAAAAGATATGTTTGCTCTGAGCATATTTGGTGGAAAGTTTCCAATGTTTATATTTCTGGAAAAAAGCAGTTAAATATGACTCTGTTCTTTAAATGCTCATGAGTGGCAGATCATGTTACAGGTGTTAGCCTCTTGCCAGCGTACACGCCAGTTTTTCAAGGACTTGCACTGTTTGTCTTTGCATATAGGAGTATAAATAAGCTATCACAGTAGTTCAAGTTTAAATAGGGACTTGATAGTTCTCCTTAAGTCTTCATTCTCCCTGTGGTAAGAAAGGCAGGAATAGCTGTTTACTTCTCATAACTAAGCCTTATACTTAGGACCTTAGCAAGTTCTACTTGGGTATGTGTGTGTACGGCCTGCAAATTCAGTTCCAAATCTCTATCATCTGGTTAAGGAGTCATTGAACCGAGAAAGAGA
Organism: Cuniculus paca; assembly: GCA_004365215.1. Classification (NCBI taxonomy): domain Eukaryota; kingdom Metazoa; phylum Chordata; class Mammalia; order Rodentia; family Cuniculidae; genus Cuniculus; species Cuniculus paca. The sequence goes on from RJWT010040270.1 coordinate 3,583, forward strand.
CTCTGTGTTACAGAATTGATGGTTTGCACCATTAAGTGAACTATTCTGAGTCAGATCTCAAGTCTAAAACTCGAATATTTACTAGTTAAAACCCTTGGGAGGAAAAACACTGCTGCATGTGTATTTAGAGCAGGCAAAGGGGAAAAAAACAGCCAACAATAGGTATAATATTTTGCAATGCCATCTGGTGGATGTCACTAAGCCACATCCATGTTAGCATTTCCTTCCTTCCTCCCTCAGTCTCTTTGTCTTAAATACTTGGCTTTCTGAAAGAAGAAAATGTTTGCTATAAATGCTGACATTGAGGCCTGGGAGAGGAATGACAAACTCTCTTGTAAAGGCAAAGTATTATTCTGCTATTAAAAATAAAGCAAATGAAAGTTGGCTTGAGCCAAGAATGGTAGCCTTTCCTTCCCTGGGTTTACTCTAACTCAAAATCCTCATGAAAAGCCACTAACTATTTCTTTACCATGTGATTAATAACAGGAGGATGCAGTGGAAATACGTCCTGTACCAGAATGTCCTAAGGAGCATCTGGGTAATAGAATATTGGTCAAGTTTCTGACCCTGAAGTAAGTATTGGCAAAGACATTAACTGCTGTGCTGATGTTTGCTTTGCTTTTTAGATACAAATTGTTACATCATCAGAGCATGAACAGAACTGGTGGGTAGGAAGGTCATTTCTGTGTGCATGACAAAAAGCCCTTGCACTCACCAGCAGCAGTGGCAGGATTTCCCAGCACCCTTTTAACTGTGGGGAGCTGTGGAGTAATGGGAAGAGTAGAGCTTGGAGTTAGCTCCTACTAAGCCTTTGACAGTCATTATTCTATGTCAGCAAAAGTGAACACAGGTATCTACTAAGGTCAGACATGTAGGATAACTGAGTGAAATGGCCTATAGTAAGAAAAATAAGAGTAAAGTCAGTGGTGTGCTAGAATCAGCCTGTACTAGCCCACAGGAGCTGAGAGTACTCATCTCTTTTCAGTTCCTCATTCACTGAAGTGACATTGGTAGCTTGACGTCAGTCATAGTGGAAGTGTTTACAGCATAGCAATACTGCACATTAGAGTCTGTTTTTTTCCAGAGACTTGCTTGTTAGACAATGTGGAAACACAGTGATAGATGCAAATGAAACCCAGCCTCAGAGCCAGGGACAAGAGGGAGGGCTGAGGACTGTAAGGGCACACTTAAACTGCTAGCTCCCGCCAGCCCTTGCCATGTACGTTTGTCAGTTGTCTCACCTTTTATTCAGGTAAAACTATAAATGCAAATTTTTTTCTGTGTAAGTTCATATTTTGTTAAATATTTTTTCATTTTTTAAACACCATGCTATTCAAACAAAATATGTGCACAGTGTGATCTCAATTTATAGGACAATTATTTCCTACATCTATTTAAATATAGTTATCTCTAAACTTTAATGTTACACTTTTTTTAAAAGGGTCATTTGTCCCCTATATGTGTGTATTAATTTTGTCATTACACACTGAAATACCGTGTCTGCATGCAAAACATGCATGAATCCACGTCAGTGGATTGTCCTGTGTAGCCCCCCAGGTGCTGGCATACCTCCCTTCTCTGCAAACTGCTGCTTCAGACAATTAGTTCTGCCATTTCGTAGCATCACATATCCTTTGGAAAATATTAAATTTGTAAGTTCTGAGCTGACGATGTAGCTAAGTGGTAGAGGCCCTGGATTTGATTCCCCAGCAAGAAAAAAGTTGTAAATGCTCTATTTTGGCAACAGTACATAAGTAGAGCATTTTTTCTTGTGCCATTAGGAAGTTTTCAGCCCTGGGAAGTTCTCTGGGCTTTGGAGTCCTTATTCTAGGACCAAGTCCTTGCTTGTTAGACTACATGGATGACCGGTCTGCGCGGCCGGCCCTTAGAAGGTGAGCACATGTGACTCACAGTCATGGGACCTGCCTTTGCACTTCATCCCTTTCCTTCCAGCCACTTCTGCTGGTGAGTGTAAGGGCTTTTGGTCATGCACACAGAAATGACCAGCCCACCCACCGGCGCTGTACCAAGCAGTGGAAACAGAAAGACAGACTCTAGCCCTTGCCAACCAGCCATCGGCAGGAGGAATGCCTGGAAGTGGTTGTTCTCCTTTGCATCTTTCAGGAAGCCTACACTATTGTCTGCAGCCCTCAGTCACCCCATAGTCAGGTCACTTTTAGATACAGTGCCTGTGCCATTTGTAACTGGAGAATTCTTCTCTGAGGATGTTTGTCACCAAGGCTTCTAGACCTTTCCAATAAATAAATGGCTGCTGTTCTCACAGATGGAGAAATATGGCCCACTGAGAGGCATGAGTTGTTAAAAAAAACCAATTGAGTCACCTGGATTTCTCTTAATTAAAATTATTGAGAGTAGTTTCTGTGAGATTTCTCCAACTACCAAAGCAGAAATTAAGTAGAATTGGTATGTTTTAAACTATTTAAAAGAAATAGCCAGGTATGGTGGCACACACCTAGAATCCTAGCACTTGGAAGGCTGAGGCAAGAGCATTGCCTTCAGTTCAAGGCTAGCATGGGTTACATAGTAGTCAGTTCAAGGCTGGCCCAAGTTACATAGTGGGACCCTATCTCAAAAGTGAAAGATATTTTTATAGATAAAACTTGAATGCAAACATATGAATAGTAAAAATTTAGTTGTAATAGTAAAGATATATTTTTCCCATTGATATTGATACGCAAAATTCTATTTATGATACTATAGATTTCAATAGCTAGGGAATTTCTGAAAAGTTACTGGGATCTGTAGCTCTCTCTGTTTTGCTTTTGAGAAACAGATAAAACCTCACTAATGCTGGGCGTGGTGGCTCACGCCTGTAATCCCAGCATTCGGGAGGCTGAGATAGCAGGATCATTGTGAGTTCAATACCAGCCTGTGCTACAAAGTGAGCTCAAGGCCAGCCTGAACGGCATAGTGAGACCCTGTCTCAAAAAGACAAGGGCTGGGGATCTAGCTCAGTGGCCTAAGCACCTGCCTGGCAAGTGCGAGGTCATGAGTTCAATCCCCAGTGCCAGGGTGGGGGGATGGGGAACCTTAGTGATACTGAAAGAATTAAACTGGTGCCAATTCTGCAAATATTTATAGTAGCCAAAAAAAAAAAAAAGTGACGACAAAATATTTTTCTACTTTGTATTTTATGCTGAGAAGTTTTTTATTTTAAAATTTAATGTCATCTTGTGCAAAATAACCTCCACTCAGAGGAATCTTCTTGGTGGTGGTGGTGGAACCAAGTGTGTATTAAATTTCCCCAGAGAGTTGATTTCAAGTGCAGAGTTTTGGAGGCCTCCCATCACCATCTTCCTTGACAAGGTTCTGGTTCAGTAGGTTTCAGGTGGGACCAAAAGCCTGCATGGAAAACCCTGGGAGAAATCCTATGTTCTGTGAGGAGAAAGAGCTAGTTCCACAGCCTAACAGTGTCACTTCCTAACTTGGTGGCCTTTGTCAAGTTACTTCTTTTCTCTAAATCTCAGTTTCTTTGCAGATAAAATGGGGGTGATATCTGCATGATACTGTTGTTGTACAATGTGTACAGTACTTATCACATCATAATTATGCATATTTAATAAACATTAATTCTCTTTTTCTGTGTTTCTGAACCCAGAGAACTTAGCATTCAGTAATTAACCTAAGCATCATACAATTAAATATGGATTGACTGTGCCAGGCAGCCACAGGTGATCGTTGGTGGAGTAAAGCCCCCAACTAATGTGTGCTATCTAACAGGAGAAAGAATTATCATAGAAATTTTCAAATGGTTTTTGTGGGCTGATGTATACAGCAGAAAATCTACTGTCATAACCATTTTTAATATGCAGTTCAGTGGCATTCAGTACATTTACCTTGCTGTGTAACCATTGCCACTATTCATCTCCAGAAAATTTTCATCTTCCCAAATTAAAAGTAATTACCCTCTCCTCCCTCAAACCCCTGGAAACCACCATTCTACTTTCTATCTCTGAATCTGACTATACCAGGTTTGTCGTATAAGTGGCATTGCACAGTGTTTGTCCTTTGATGACCAGTTTATTTAACTTAGTATAGTGTCCATGTTGTGTATCAGACTAATCTTCCTTTTTAAGTGACTAATATGCCAGAATTCTATTTTGTTTATGCATTCATTTGTCCCAATATTTGTCTCTAGTGAGTAATGCTGTTTCTCAATACTGTTTTCAAATCACATGCACACATTATCTTTCACCATTCTTCCGACACCTGTGGAAAATGAGAATGACAAGTCTCCTGCCCTCATTTTCCAGATTTTAAAAAATGGGCCTGGGAAGAAGGCAAGGGACCTGATTAGGATCCCAGAATTGATAGCAATGGGAAAGGAAACAGAGCCCGTGTCTGTCTGACTCAGTGCCTGGGGTCTGCCATGACTCCAGACTGCCTCCTTGCTAAAGATGTCGCCTGACCATTTAACCCTTTCGTCTGTGCTTACATTTTACCCAATTAGTCTTCTTAAAAGTCCTCTGTGGGAAAAAGACTATCCAGTGGAAAGACCATTCTTTCACACATGCCTCAAAATAAAATGTGGCCTAATACAGATGGCTTGTGAGGTCATGGCGGTCCAGGCCTCTTTATTGGTGCTCTCAGTGGGCAGTGTCCAAGGTCATGGTTGTTAAAGTAAGACACATGGAAGATGCTCATCTGTGTTTCATGCGTACTTACAACAGGATTATGCTTCAGGAATATATTTTCTTTAAACCTACCATTTTAAGAGGAGTCAGCAGTCAGGGTCAATATGAGGGGCTCACTTTATGGCTCTCATGAAGTCCTGACTCCTCAGTGTTTATGTTCTGTGCTCAACCACCCCCTCCTGCCTAAACTCAGCAGTTCCCCAGCAGCAGAGTTTAGGATGGGCCAGATAGTCATCTGCATCATGACCCAATCTTCTGACTGTCCCACTGTAAGTCTAAGGAAGACTAAGCAAACATTTCTTTTATATTATCTGGAATGCCCACTCCTTACAATTGAGTAAAGTTTTCTGTCCTAGAAGTTAAGTGTAAACAAGCCGAGAGACTTCCTTAAAACATGGCAGCTATGAAGATAAGTGCTATGCTGGATCAGACGAAAGGTCCACTCAGCGCAATTTTTCTTGTAGTGCCTCCAACAAGCATTTGGGGGCAGTGCCATCCACCATGTCCTCATATAATCAGAAATTTTCCATGAATCTTGCATATTTTTTCATTAAAAATCCAACTGCAACTCTTGGGAAACTATATATTTAACTACTTTATACATCCAAGAAGCTTCAGAAAATTCAAAATTATCTAATTTAAAAGCATACTAACCTTTCTCCTCTTTCTTTCTTTGACAGGTTTGAGATTGAAATTGAGCCTCTGTTTGCCAGCATTGCTCTCTATGATGTTAAAGAAAGGAAAAAAGTAAGAAAACAAAAAATAGCCCATCCTCAAAGCAGGCATAGTATTCATGACTCTTTGGGTTCATGCTTTTAAATATTACTATTATACAGAAAAAAACATATATATATATATATGATTTGAAAGGAAATGATCTTTGGTGGATCTAGTTTTATTGCCTTTGAGATTTGTGAAGAAATGATTTAGGAATATTAGTAATTTACGCTGTTTGAGGAATGCATACCAGAATCATCTGGAAGACTTAGTCAGACACAGATAATGGGTCCTGCCCCAGCATTTTTCACTTGATGAGTCTGAGTGGAGCTCAAAACTTCGCATTTCTAATAGATTTCTTGATGATGTTGAAACTGGTGGCCAGGGGACTATATTGTGAAAACCACTCACTTAAAGGATGAGACATTTCTGTCTTTTCTTGTTGTTGTTTGCAATGCTGGAAATTGAGCTCAACATCTTGTACATGCTGAGCAAATGCTATTTTGTTTCTTAACCGTCCAGAGTACATGGAGTTGTGAGTGGGAGGCCAGTAGTGCCTTCCTTCTGCTTGGTAACTCAGAAACCCAGGGTGGCAGTGCCTCCTCTTCCTTCAGTATATGGTATGATCAGAAACTATACTGAATATGTAATTTTTAAAAATTTATTACAGTAAAAGATACATTGCCATTAATTGCCTTAGACTATTACCCCTTGTTTTCTATACACTTATTCCATCATTCATGCCACTTTCTGAAACAATTCTGGAAGTACCCTTTTATAGAGAGCCTGCTCTAGCCTCATTGCGGGCTGGAGGAGTTTATATCTATAATCCCAGGGAAAAGTTATTGGAATTCTAGTAAGTAAATTCCAATCTACCACTTCCAATGCAACCCACAGTGAGAATAAAGAGACAAACACTTATCTGCAGTTATAGGGAGCCAAGAGGGTCCTAAGTCCAGTCAGAACTGTGCCTAACCGAAACGAAGGCCTCCACCCAGGGCCAAACCCAGGTTTTATGTATTTGTGAAGCAGGGAGTGGCCCAGGGTTGAGTGACCGTGAGAATGGCAAGAAGTGTGTGAGTACTGTGAGCTGGGTTAGGTAGGAGGCACAGTAGCACCTCTGCACTATGCAGAGAGGTCTGCAGAAAGAGGACAGGATTCCGGGAACAGGTGACCTCTAAGTTTGGAGGAATCGGCTTACCATAGTTTGAGGAAGTATCTTGTGGCTTTGGTCAGTTGCCTCAGTTTTGATGTCTGGTCTTCCTGCCCTGAGATATCACAGACTCTTTTTCAAGGCTTAGTCCCAGCTGACAGCTTGGTGTCTCTCGGCCTCGCTCACACGTAGTAGCACGAAGCTATAGGCCTATCACATTGCTTTAAAGGCTACACAGCACTGCCTTCTCTAGACCCAATTGCTTAAAGCCAATTGAGGGGGTAGAGTATTAGCCTAGCCAGCTCTGTACATATCAGCACACGGAATTAGGGCCAGGTTTGGCCTAAGTGGAGACAGTTGGTCTTCTTTCAACAAGAACCATCCCGGTGGTCCTCCACACTCTTTGGGGAATTTATTTAGTTGCACTACCATAGCTGCCTCAGTGTCCTGAACCAATTTAAAACATTGACATTTCACAGTCATCTTGACTTTAAGAAAAAACGAGAAGTCACCACAAGGCCAGACTCAGTGAATGAAGTGGACGAGGACACATCATGGTGTTTCTATTTGTCAGAAACTGCCATAAACATAAACCATGAACTGCTTCAGAAAGTGGCAAGAACAGTGGGGGCGTGTTTGAAGTAAGAGTATCGGGAGAGGGGGTTGATGGCCGTGTGGTTTTTACTGGCATACAGTTTTTTCTTTACACAAATATTCTCAGCATTTTTGATGTACTCTCATCTGATCACTCTTGTCATTGTCATTGCTGCCCTGACTAAGGCAAAGTGTGGGCAGCAGAGGCCTGGGAGGTGGACCTACCACTTCTGCTCACATGAGATGGCGTGTGGTAGACATAGTCTCGGCGTGGGTGGATTCTTCTACTTAAAATGTTCTTAGTGAGTAAACAAGGACCCCGATAGTGGCTTTCAGTCACCCTGAGTTAGAAAGCCAGGGCACCCTGATCATGTCAGGCTGCAGCTCGGCATTTTTCCTGGATTCTCACCATGTACAGCGTGAGCAGATTCTTGAGCATCTGTGCCAGGCTGTCTTTACCGTGGCTCTCATCTGCCATCTTTCCTTCTAGAGCATATGCAGAGTCGGGTGGGTGGTTACTGTTCACTAAGCTCACTTCAGGTCTCACAGCGTCCGAGACACTGATCAGTGCTACACTCTCCCCTGGCGCACCTCACCACCCGGCTCTGCCTGCCGGACTCTTTCTCGACTGCCTCTGTCTCTCAGGCCTCTCCCGTGAAAATCTGTCCCGACCTCCCCAACTGGATATGCACCTCCATGTGGTCTCTCACCTTCAGGAACTTCCACTGCACTTTATATGAGTCTGGCAACTTTTATTTTGCCTTTACTGTAGATAGTGATATGTTGGCCTTTTTCTTCGTTCTTATTTATAAGCTAGATGAAGGCAGAGGCAATGTCCTACTCTTCTTTAGTATAATACTTACCACACCCCTAACATTCAGGAAATATGGGTGAGTTAATAAAAATTTAAATGTTTTTTGTCAGATGGTTCTAAAATATGTAAAAATTATTAAAAAAAAAAAGTACTTATTTGGATTTTCCGTCAACCCCTGCTCTCACACCACATCCATGGTTATGTCTCTCTTTTTAGTGAAATTATTTTGTGACTTTTTCATTCTATTTTAACATGTTTAGACCAGCAATATACCAAGTCTAACTTATTTTTCCCTTTTCTGCTTACTTACAGATCTCAGAAAATTTTCACTGTGACCTGAATTCTGACCAGTTCAAAGGATTTCTGCGAGCCCACACGCCTTCTGTTGACCTATCAAGTCAGGCAAGATCTGCCATCTTCTCGGTCACCTACCCGTCCCCAGACATCTACCTGGTCGTCAAGGTGGGGGAGCCCGGCCTGATCGGCACATTGCCATGTCTTCCTTGTCATGTTACTCTCAGCACTCGCGTGAGGTGAAAGGCGTGACGGAACTCGTCCTCTGTGAGATTCGAGTGGTTACTTTCCCAGCTTACCCTTTTTCCTTTACAAGTAGATTCACCAGAAAGACTAGGGGTTTTGGAATCTTGGATTCCTCGGTTTAAATCCTGGCTTTGCACTTAGTAGTTTTCTGAATGGCTAACACCTAAACTTTCTAAGACTTAAGGTCCTCATCTGTGTAGGGAATGATCACACTGACAGTGGGCAGTCATGGCCCTTCCTCCCACTAAAGAGAGTGCCCTCAGCTCTCCAGCTCCAGAAGGCTGCTGTGGAGAAAGGAACAAAGTGTCTCTGGTAGTGTTTCCTACTGATGCTCATGGTTTTCTAGAGACTTCAGTCAAATGTTCCCAAGTCCTGGCTCTGTCAGTTGGAGGTGTTGGGCTTTGCTTTCCATTCGCTGTCCTGTTTTATCACCACCTCATAGACTGTGTCTAGTGAGAGTCAAAATCAGTGA
>RJWT010040271.1:0-12541 GCA_004365215.1 Cuniculus paca
AAAAAAAAAAAAAAAAGAAAAAAAAGAGTGGCGACTTCCTTTATATTCAGTTCCATTTGGCCTTGATCTGGTACAATGAGTAATGGGAATTTTCCACCCAAGATATAGAGGCTGATATAACTGGCACTCTATGCAGACCTGGCATCTCACATTAAAATTGTCAGTTGGGTCACAAAATATTTCTCAGTGAAGCAATGGTATTTGCAGTATTTCTTTGTCTGGGAAGGAATATATTCATATGGAAACTATTTCATGTCACTCAGAGCTTTCTCTTTGCCAGAAAGTCTTGGTGAATATGTATCAGGCAACATGAGAGCCAGCGGCTGGCGACCTAGGACCTACATGGTGCGTGGACCTGTGCGAACAGTGAGGACCTTCGAAGTGGACGTGCAGGATTCCAGTCCCACTCACCCAGGGAGCCGAAGTGGTAGCATCATAATATTAATCCATTCTGGGCAACTTAGTGAGATTCTGAATGAAAACAAAAAAATTCAAAGGCCTGAAGACAGCCCGTTGGTCTATGGGTATAACAATAAAAAAAATACATGCATACGTACACATACATACAGCCGAGGGCCAGAAAACCCTTTCTCGTGGCCAATTTGAAAGCAAGCTTACACTGAAACATCTGGTGAACCTGTTTCATGAAGGCTGTGCCTTCTTGAATGCAAACGGACCATTAAAGATGATTGAGAAAAATTTCTTGCTGAGAGAATAGGTTGCACAGAAGCATGAGAAGACTCAAGCTTGAGTCCTTTTCTGATAGAGACAGAAAAATGATGACAAAACTCAAAGGATTCCTTTTGGATGACTTTGGTGAGGCTTAGTCCTAGGTTGTTGTGTGAAAAGTGATATGAATTTGCATGAAGATCAAATCCCAAGTTGAAGTCAAGTCAGGGTGAACCAGAAAAACAGCGCAAGGCCTGTGGTAATGTGAGGCGCTTCTTAACACTTTAAGCAAGGCTTCTCAGAGGATGACCGCTTAAAGGCAGCACTGTTTTTCAATATTTTACATCCAAACCACACATCAGTGTATCACTTTATGGAAAATATTTGAACATATATTGAATTTTGTGAAGAAGCACATGTCAAAAATTGTATTAATTTGGATGGGGTGGCACATACCTGTAATTCCAGCAGTCTGGGGGACTGAGACAGGAAGATCATAAATTCGAGCCCAACCTGGACAAATTAGTGACTTGGTGAGATCCTGTATCAAAAAGAAGTGTGTGAGCCGGGCGTGGTGGCTCACGCCTTCAATCCCAGCACTCGGGAGGCTGAGACAGGCGGATCGTTGTGAGTTTGAGACCAGCCTGGGCTACAAAGTGAGCTCAAGGCCAGTCTGAACGGCATAGTGAGACCCTGTCTCAAAAACGGGGCTGGGGATCTAGCTCAGCAGTCTAAGTGCCTGCCCGGTAAGCGCAAGGTTCCCCGGTGCCGCAAAAACAAAACAAAACAAAACAAACAAACAAAAAAACAAAGGGGGGGGGCTTGGGCTATGATTCAGTGTTCAGTCCCCAGCACCACTAAACTAAACTAAGCTAAACTAAACTAAAATAACCAAGTGTATTAATGTTTCTTGCCTGTCTGTCAGTCTGGCTTCCTTTATCATATTGATAAAATGAAAAGCACTTACTGCTTTTTATTTTGAAATACAGAGTGTACCTATTAATAACTCCCTGTACTTTATTTATTTATTTAACGGCACCAGGGATTGAAGTCACGACCTTGCGCTTGCCGGGCAGGCGCTTAGACCACTGAGCTAGATCCCCAGCCCTGTTTTTGAGACAGGGTCTCACTATGCCGTTCAGGCTGGCCTTGAGCTCACTTTGTAGCCCAGGCTGGTACTCCCTGTACTTTAAATCTGAGCTTCTTTGAGAAATCATGTCCATCCACCTGTAACATTTTAATTATTATGGAGGGAAACTGGGGAGACCAGAGGAGAATTAAGGTCTAATTGGCCCCCTCTGTGCACACAATGGCAAAGTCAGTACAGCTGAGATCGGGTTGTTTACCTGGGCGTGCACTAATGGATAGTGGAAGGCAGATGAATCCTGCGCTACTTTAGTTGCTTGTACCGGCGTTTGAGTGAACAGAAGCAGGAGGAGGCAGGCACTCCGGGCGCCTCTGCCCATAGGAAGCGAGGGCCTCCTGGCTGCCACATGCTAAACTGACTGAATCTACTTGTCTTTCATCCTTGTTCATCGGGATCAGGGTGACGAACTAGCAGGACCGTATCTTTACTATTGGCGGCTGGATGGGGAAAGACCAGAGGGGGCTGGTTCCCCACTGGTGGCATCTGGGAAGGGACCTGGGACCACCACGGTAGGCCAGTTTGCTACAGGAAACTATAGCCTGGTGGCATATGCTGGGAATCTTAGCACTCTGGGAGGCTGGGGCAGGAAGATGACAAATTTGAGATTAGCCTGGGCAACTTACCAACTTAGCAAGACCATGTTTCAAAACAAGTTACCCTAGTGAATTAAAGAGAACACAGAGCAATTGAACACAAATAATAATAATAATAATAATAATAATAATAAAAAGATATATTATCTATTGAAAGCAACTTCATCCTAGCTCCTGCGGAACCATGGACCTCCTATGGAACCATGAGGTCATGCTGTAGTTTGTCTTCTATAAATCCCGCGTTGTTCCCTTCTGTTCAGTTTCATTTGGCCAGGATCTGAGTCAATGAATCTGGATACTACCTGGGTATCATTGGACAACTGGCCTTCTACAGGGACCTGGCCACACACATCAGAATTATCTATCAGTCCACAGCATATTTCTCGCTGAAGTGAAGGAATTACTTTCAGCCATGTACCCTTGAAAGAGTCAAAGGGGACAGACTTGAAGGGAAATAATTTCATGTACCGGCAGCATTCCGATTGCCTGTCAGTCTTGTTCAGTTTTCACAAGGTAATAGAGGACATGGGTACTCCGAGAACTACACTTGTAACTGTGAGAATGGGCAGTGAACCCGTGTGTGGTGGTTTGTGACTGTAATCCCAGCTACCTACATGGCTGAGGCAGGAGACTGGCAAGATTAAAGACAGTCTGGGCACCGAAGCTTAAATATCACATGGTTTCTTTCATATGAGAAATTCAAGTATAACTGAAGAGTAAAATAAAAGACAGATAATAGGAAAGGAGGGGCTAGATCTTTTGCAAAAGGGAAGGGAACCAAGAAATGGAGGGAGAGGTGAAGGAGGGAAGAGAAAGGGTATAAAAAATTAACGTATGTCATGTACATGCATCATGTACTCATCATGATGAATGTGATCATTAGGTACTGCAAACATGTACTAATAAAAATTTTAAAAATCAGATGTCACTTCTCCCTCAAAAAACAGATTTTTTTGTCAGTATAGTGTAACTTTTATTTTTTATTGGTACATGTTTGCAGTACCTAATGATTATATTCATTGTGGGAAGTTGGTACACACACATGACATGTCTAAATAATTTTTAACCTCCACCCTTCTGCCTCCATTTCTGTTTTCCTCCCTCAGGCCCTCCCCTCTTCTTTCCTTGCCTTCCCCATCTCTGCATCCCTTGGAACTTCCTATGTATGAAAATATGTGTGTAATACATGATGGCCATCTTTCTCATAGGGACTTTGTGGATTCAAAATCCCCCCTTTTCCTTTCTTTTTCTCTTTTTAAAAAAATCTCATTTCCTTCCTTTTATTTCCTCCTCCCAATATCACTGTAATATTATGTCTTTAATTTTTTTGGAAGGTACCTAGAAAGTGAAAAGCTGTGTCAAATGGAATTTCTATTTTTGCTTTTTTGAGAAATATCAATACTGATTTCTATAGTGGCTGTACCAGTTTATACTCCTAACAACAATGAAGAAGCGTTCCTTTTTTGCCACAGCCTCTCAAGAATGTATTATTATTTTGATTTCTTGAAGATATTTCTGGAGTGAGATGAAATCTCAGTGTTGTTTTACTTTGCATTTCTTGAATGGCCATTGATGTTGAACATTTTTTCATGTAACTTTTTCTGTTTGTGTTTCTTCCCCTGAAAAGTGTCTCTTCATTTCAGATGCCTGTTTTTCAATTGGTTCTTTAACTTTGGAGAGTCTGATTTTCTGGAGTCATTTATACATTGTAGGTATTATTCTTTTGTCTGACTAACAGCTAGTGAAACATTCTTCCCATTCTGCAGGCTATCCCCTTACTCTGTTGGTGGTTTCCTTTGCTGTGCAGAAGGTTTTTATTTTTTAATCTTAATTTTTAAAATTTTATTTTAAAGAGAAAGATAGAAAAACCCCCACAAAATTTCAAAACAAGATAATAGGAGTAACATTGGTTAATACATTGCATATTGTTATGTTCAAAATAGTTACTGACAATACAAGATACAGGCATGAAAATTGTCCAAACAATATTAGCACAAAACTTGCTTTTCAATGAACTGAGAAAAATTAGTAGTATAATTAATCATATATAATTCTCCTTTCCCCTTTCTTCTTTTCTCTTTTCCCCCATCCTAGTTTCTCTTTCCTTTTGAACAGTTTCTTCCAAGTCATAATATCTATTGTACATTTGGGATCTTATTTACTCTTTCAGCTTCTCACACTAGGGGGACAGTATGATGTTTACACATGTGAATCTGATTTATTTCACTTATGAGTATGGTCTCTAGTTGCATCCATTTATCTATAAAAGCCTCAAGTTTATCCTTTTTTATGTTCAAGTAGTGCTCCATTGTATAAAAATAACGTATCTTTTTTTATCCATTCCTTGGTTGATGGGCATTCGAGCTGTTTCCAAGATTTAGCTCTTAAAAATTGTGCGGCTATAAACATGAGTGCACATAGCGATAGCTGTGGTAATGATATTTTGAATTTTTCTGGGGAGATTTGAAGATGGGTCGAATAGGACTTCTAATCCTAGTTCTTTGAGGAAGAACTAGGAGAGACTGATTTCCACAGTGGTTGCACCAGTCTGCACTCCCACCAGTGGTGGAGAAGCCTTCCTTTTCCCCATAACCCCTTCAGCATTTATTTATTTATGTATTTTTAGCATTTGTTATTAAGATTTTTTGATAATAGTCATTCTTTCTGGAGTGAGATGGAATCTCAGTGTTATTTTAATTTGCATCTCTTGAATGACTGATGATGTTGAACATTTCTTCATATATTTATTTGCCATTTGTATTTCATCTGAGAAGTGCATGATTATCTCAGATGCCTGTTTTTGGATTGGGTATTTGAATTTGGGGATCTGATTTTTTTTCAGTTCTTCATATGTTCTAGATATAAGTTCTTTGTCTGAAGGACAACTGGATATAACTTTTTCCCACTCTGTGGGTGTTCTTTTAACTCTGTTTGTAATTTCTTTTGTTGTGCCAAAGCTGTTTAATAAGGTGAGATCCCACTTGTTTATTCTTTGAGTGTTTCCTGTGGGGTCTGGGTGTTATTCATGAAGTCTCTGACTACACCTATATATTCAAGATTTCTATTTATTTTCCCTTCTTGTAGATTTAATGCTTCTGTTTTAATATTTAGATCTTTGATCCATTTTGACATTAGTGCATAGTGGTAGGCATAAGTCTAGTTTTAGTCTTTGGCATGTGGAAAGTCAGTTTTTCCAGTACTATTTATTGAAGAGGCTTTCTTCCAGTGAACATGTTTGGTCCCTTTGTCAAAACTAAGGTGGCTGCATGTGCTTGGATTTGTGTCTGCATTTTCTATTTAGTTCCACTGATCCTCAGGTTTGTTTTTTGCTAATGCCATGTTGATTTTATCACAGTAGCTTTGTCGTATAATTTGAAGTCAGGGATTGTGATGCTTCCAGACTTACCTTGTCACCCAAGAGGAACGACTCTTCCATTTCCAGGTCACACTGATTCTGAGAAAACTTCTAGTGATCTTTACATCAGGGCAAAACACTGGCTTCACATTGTTGGCCTCCAGCTTCTACCCCTCTCTATTCCTGTTTTGAAGTCAAGGGGCTAAAGGCATCCCTACCCAGCTCTGTCTCCACCAAGCCAGGGAGATCCTCCCTCTGTGCAGAAGCTCTGCTCTCTCTGGGCAGAGAGAGTTTTCAGGGAATCGTTATGTGCTCACAAAATGTTGCAATCTTTGAATTATCCATGAATCTTCCCAGATTTCCAATAGCCTCCCAGGTTGGTTTTTCTGGAGAGGGCTTTGGCAATGGTCTGTGGGGAAGTGCAGAGAAAAGGAAAAGTTCACAGCATTAGATGAAAGCTCCATTAATTTGGCCTCTCCTCCAGGTTGTGTGTGTCACCCAAGAGCATTGAACTGAGGAAGCCCTTTGGCATTCCTACACTAACCACATTATATTATATAGACCGTATGGAGAGGGCCAAAGAGGAGAGCTGAATTGCAATGGCAGAATTCAAAAAATTGGGGAAGAATTATCAACCCTGTTTGAAGTGTAGAATTAGAGAAATGAAAAAAACCCTCAGCTTTCTAAGCAGCCTTTCTATGTCCATTCTATGTGTCTTGCTATTTAGCTAGCTTGGGTTGCAATGTTAGGTCATTGGTTTTCAATATGTGGATGGGTATGGAGATTTTTTTCTCATGACAGAGGGGGAGTGGATTTTGCTGGCATCTGATAACTTTAGGCCACAGATGATGATAAATATTGTACAATGAACAAGATAGCTTCCATCACAAATAAATAAATTTTTGGCACATTGACAGGATTGATGAAGGTTTTTTGTTTTGATTATCAACTCAGTCTCAAGATCTCTTCCACTGTGAATAGTTCCAGGATGAGTCTTATCCTTTCATCCCACTTGTTAATTAAAATAAAAATTATTTTTACAAGTTGTATCTTTTAAGCACTATTTGGTTTTGTGGAATTTCAGAAAATTTTCCATCAAGAAACTATGAACAGTTCCCCAGCCACTAATAATCTTACTATGCTACAAAGCAGAGAAGTTTCATATGAGAACTTTCAAGGGTCTTTGAATTTCTTGTTTCAGAATTCCTAAACTATGATCTAGTAATGTAATCATCCATGTGTTTTTCCATAGTTGCCATAGTGTGACAGGCTGTGCAGAATAGCTGCAATAAATGTGTTTCCAGAGTTCACCCCAATTATCACCATATTTAACATAACACAATTTCAAATAAACAGTTGAAATAGAGGAATGCGTTTGAGATTCCAGAAAAATAAATCTTAAGGTAGCTACACTATTTAAAAGAAAGAGATACAAATAATTAGGATTTGAGTAGAGAAATAACCATATAGGTCTATAGTGCTGTGAGAGGATCAAGAGTTTGTTCTAAAAAGGTACAAAACATGTAAATCACTAGGCACAGAATTATCTCGTGAAAATCAACTGGAATGGTGAGGGAACAAACAATACACAGGAAAAAGTGGATACATTTGTCATATGGAAATAAGTTTCATGGCATCTACGTTTTTCAGTAAGTAATAGTCCTTGCATGTTTTGAATCCATATACAGTGTCCTACAATTGTCTTTTTCTTCTTTATTAATAAGCACAGAGGGGCTGGGGATCTAGCTCAGCGGCCTAAGTGCCTGCCCGGCAAGCGCGAGGTCGTGAGTTCAATCCCCGGTGCCGCAAAAAAAAAAAAAAAAAAAAAAGCACAGAAGGAAAAAAGGAATCTCCTGGTTTAATTCAAAGATTTGATTTGAGTATATTTAGGTCACAACTTGTCAATATTGGCAAAAAGCAGATGGATCAACTGTGGTGGGAAGCGCGGCCTTAAGTCTGGTGACTTGAGGCTGTGGTGTATACTAAGCCTGAAGAAGTGTTGTGACCATCACCCTGGATCCTTATGGGCTCAGAGCTCTTTGGTGCGTTGCCTCCAGCTTCTGAGAACAGCTCAAGGAGTGTTGAGAGCCACAACCTGCAGAGGAGTGGAAAGTAGGTGAGGCTGTAAATTGTATGGAGATTTTGTCATGTCAGAGGTTCTTAATGGATACCATGGTGCTTTCCCTGGAAAGTGGTTTTGATATGCAAAGAGGTGCCGGAGTCACTCCAAAACAGGATCGTATGAGAAAAATTTACGAAGAGCATTCACAGAGAAAACTTATCTATATCCCCTTCTAAAGAATGGGTTGATGCATTTGGCAGTTTATTTTCTTCAGACACCTATGTTAACTTTATTAATTTTTTTGTTGTACATGCACAATACCTGAGCCTAAAAATAAAAGGATTATTTTAGCTCATGGTTTCAGAGATTGAAGTTGGTTGTCATTTGACTTTAATGGAGAAATATCATAGTAGGAGGAAAAAAAAGAAAGAAAGAAAGAATGAAAGAAAGAAAGAAAGACAGACAACTATTACATGAAAATCAGCAAGTACTGAGCAAAACAGGTGCCAGAGAGTAAGGGAGAGGGAGAAGATAAGGTTCCTAAGACCAAACATTTATGACTCAACCAGACATACATGCAAGGTGTTATACTAATATCCTACGCACCTCTCATGCAAAACAACATATGAGAGTATCACATGACGCTAGGTAACATTTTCCTTCTAGAAATACTAATGTGTTGAAAGATGGAGAGTTTCAACTTTTGCGAACAGAACTAACAGGAACCAGGGACTTACAGTCTGAAGTCCTTAGGTTTTCCCTGCATCAACGCCGCGAAGGCATTTACTAAGTAATTGAATGCCTTTTTTGGCATGTCTTTTCTTAGCGCAGAATGAGTAAATCAAGAGATACAGTGTGAGCAAGTCTTGTCCATCTTACTCCTATTTTTTCACCTCTTACAACAGCAGGGCCTCCTTCTCTTTCATTGTGTCCTGGCTTTGTCTGGACTCATGATACTGTTTCATAGTGAGAGAGTATCATGGTGAATTAACTCTGAAACTCTCTTAACACACTTTTGACTTCATTCGGAAGAGCAACATACAGGAAGACCCCACTGAGTCCAGTAAAGAGACAAGAGTGGCCAGGCAAGGGGGCGCATCCCCGTAAAGACAGCACTGAGGACGATGATGCAGCACTGATGCAGGAAGATCACAGCGAGCTCAAGATCAGTCTGAATTACATAGTGAGTTTAAGAACAGATTAAATTACATAGTGAGACCATGTCTTTTTGGGGGGAGCAGTTGCGGGGAGAGTTGCTGGGAATTGAACTGAGGAGCTCACGCTTGCCAGGCAGGCGCTGCGCCACCGAACTAAATCCCCAGCCCCGAGATCCTGTTTTAAAAACAAAACAAAACGACAGCAGCAGCTTTGCAAAGCCAGGCGTAAAGTCTGCTTCAGTGCATGCTGGACAGGGCAGCATCCTGGGAGACAAACCGGCAAGAAGGGTCCGGGTTATATTCTCCCACTTGAGCTCTGCTCACACTGGTAGGGAATCAATTCTGTCGCGGCTCCCCGCTCAGAGGGCGGGCGACGGAGCAGGAGCCAATCAGTGTTGGGGGTCGGGCTGTAGGAACTGTCCAATCCGGTGAGCCGAAGGAGGAGGGCTCTGATTCCTGGTGCCCGAGCCTAGAGCCTGAGTACAATGCTGAGAGCCGCCCCAGCCGGCTAGACCGCCTCGCTTCAGGATTCCTACTGGCTGCAGGCTGCGCGGAAGGATCCTGGGAAACCCTCGAGCGCAATGGTGATGTTGTGGGATGAGAGCCCCGAGCCTTCACAGGCTGCCGCGGGGTGAGGTCTGGATGGAAGCTGTAGGAACCGCAATGGCGGAGCGGAGCCTCCCAGCATGCTCCAGAGTCAGACTTTTTCCTGGGGTCTGGCGCTGTGGACTCTCTGTACCTCCTACTTTGGATGGGGCTGGTTTGTTTTGTGTCCCCAGCACCCTGTCTCTCCACAGCCACTCCGCCAGCATAGAGTGCAGCCCACAGCTGCATCTGCGCCACTGCGTGGAGAGTAGGGATTGTGGGGGAGAATACGATTCAGGTGGGAAGTCAAGCCGAAGGAGCTATGGTGCCCTGGGGCTGGTTCCCTGGTCTTCTTCATCCCTCCAGCAGACCCGGTTGACCTCAATTTTATAAATGTCTGTGATTCAGGGTCTCAAAGCCACAGTTTATTTCCGCAGGTCAACGCTCCTGGGTGATGAGAGTGAGTTGCTAAAATTTCAATTTGTGCCCACATTGCCAAACTCATGATAATTGATGACTAATGCCAGTCTGAACTACATAGCAAGACCCGATGTCAAAACAAAACAAAACAAAAAAACAAGAAAAAGAAAAATGTTTAATATTGCCGGTGATGCGACTCAGTGGTGAGCGCCTGCACGCATACAGCGAAGTGTTACATACACAGCAATGCAAAAAAATGTATCCCCTTGAATATTTACTAACTGCTACTCACAAAGAGGCTATTTAAGTGAGGCCTTCCACAGAGTTCAGAATACTGAAAAAAATTAAGGGGATGTGAATGTACTAGCAAGGTCAGGAGAAAGTGTCCCTGCTAAGCACTACTTCCAGAAGAGGAGTGTGAAATCACACACACAGCCTGAAAATCGGCTCGGGCATGTCCATGGACGTGTGATTTGATGGGAGTGGAAAGGGAGAGTGCTATAGTGTGCGCACTGTTTGCAGATATCGTTTTAAGAGCTGAAACGGTGAGGTAGGCTTTATATTAAAGGAGTACTGCAGTGGGAGTACAGCCTGAAATGTGTGGGCTGCAGCCCTATGAGAGTTTTCTCTGCAGGGAGAAGCAAATGAGAGGAGAAAGTGGGAGTGGAGGGGCTGGTGATGCTTGTAAAATCCACACCTACAACAGAGAAGGTCTTCTTCTGAGGTCAGATTGTTAGTGTGACAAAAAGGAATTGTGGGCTGGCTCAATTTGAGAGTGGGTCAAACATCACAGGTGGAGAAAAAGTAAGTTAGATAAATATGTGTCCTGTTACTACTGATCAGGTAACATAATTATTTTTTTTGTGACAATGTTATTTATTTTTTTGAGACAGGGTCTTACTATGTAGTTCAGGATGGCCTTGATCTCTCTATGTAGCCCAATTTGTGATGGCACTGACTCAGCCTCCTGAGTGCTGAGACTAGAGATGTGTTCTACCACATCCATCTATAATTGTTTTCGAGGAAAAAATAGAAAGTAGGAAACTTTGTGACCTTATCTGGCTTTAAAATTGGTGGATATCATCATTAAAGTGTGTTGGGAAGGGATATATCCAGGATACAAAAGGTTTTGAGGTGTGTTGATGTTTTTATTGTACAAAAGATTGAACTTGGGACTTTTTCTCTGAACTGCATTCTCCATACTTTTTAATACCCCCCTCACCCCCCAGCACCAGGGGTCAAACTCATGACCTTGTGCTTGCCGGGCAGGCACTTAGGCCACTGAGCTAGATCCCCAGCCCTTGTCTTTTTGAGACAGGGTCTCACTATGCCATTCAGGCTGGCCTTGAGCTCACTTTGCAGCCCGGGCTGGTCTTGAACTCGCAATGATCCTCCTGTCTCAGCCTCCCGAGTGCTGGGACTACAAGTGTGCACCAGGCCTGGCTTACTTTTTAATATTTTTAAAATTTGAGACCAGGTTTCACTATATTGTCCATGCCAGCATCTCAGCCTCTTGTAGTGCTGAGAGGGGAGCGTGTGCCACCATGCCCAGCTAAGATCTGGATTCCTTAGTCACCACTATTAACCAGGGTTCCTGTGGTAGGAGAAATGGAAATTCAGTGCTGTCCACCTCTTATCCCAGCCACTTGGGACACCGAAGCAGGATTATTGCAAAATCAAGGTCAGCCTGGACAGTGGGGCAAGACCTGAGTCAACATAAAGTAAAATCACTGGGGCTGTGTCTCCTGTCTCAACTAACTTGTGTAACCTGTGCAAGGCTCTAAATTCAATCTCCAGTACTTTAGCGTGAGAGAAAAAGTGATGGTATTCAGTGGAAAATTTACTTTGATTTTGAATTTTATAGTGTTTGTGCATTCGTGATCTGTGGTGCAGTATTTGCTCGGTACAGATTCCCTGCTCCGTCAGTGACAGGACACCAAGTGAAAACAGCCTGCGATTTACAGTGTAGCACACTCACTAAATTGCATGAGATATTTAATATTTTATTATGAAATAAGCTGTGTTGTCATGGCAGCCTACTGGTGATGCAGGAGCATGAAAGGCTTTCAGAGAAGTGGAAAGAATCAACGTTTATTAGCTGGCTGTGACCCAGAGGAGTTACGTACTCCAAAACCTGGGCAACAGATAGTGGGGTTGGGGAGGTTTTATACTGTGGTTTACACTGGATTGGGCTGGCTCGGGCTCGAGTGAAGCAGAATTGTATGAAAGCTGAAGTCTGCAGGTGTTATGTCTGAGGTGTTATGGGTCCTTGCATCCAAGGCAGAAAGCGGGGGCTGGTGAAGACGTGGCGGGTGCAGAGGAGCTTAAGGTCCTGACTTTCCTTATTAATGTGTTACGTACACTTTCTCAAATACAGCTCAATATAAATGTGTTTAGCACACATTTAAAGGAGGCAAATCTTAGTACTGTTTGCTAGATTAGCTGTATTCCATACATTTTCAAAACAGTAAACTTTCTACTGCGTTTGGGTTGATCAAGATATTTTCCCTTGGTACCTCAAGCGGTATGTGTAGACTCATTCTTTCAACTCTG
>RJWT010040272.1:0-12511 GCA_004365215.1 Cuniculus paca
ACGCCTGTAATCCCAGTACTCAGGAAGTTGAGGCAGAAGGATCATTGCGAGTTTGAGACCAGCCTGGGCTACAAAGTGAGCTCAAGGCCAGCCTGATCAGCATAAGGAGACCATGTCTCAAAAAGACAAGGGCCAGGGATTTAGCTTAGTGGCCTAAGTGCCTGCCTGGCAAGTGCAAGGGTCATGAGTTCGATCCCCAGTGCTAAAAAAAAAGAAAAAAAGAAAAAAAATTGTGCTGTTATAAATATGGGTGTGCATGTATCACCGTGGTATGATGCTTTTTAATCTTCCGGGAAGATACCTAAAAGGGGAATAGCTGGGTCAAATGGGACCTCTAATCCTAGTTTTTTTTTTCAATGAAAAAAATAAAAACGACACTACAGAATTTTAAAACAAAATAATCGATTAACAGTGTTTACTATAATGCATATTACTTCAGAGTAGTTGCTCAGATTACAAGGTATAGACCTGAAAAAATGATTAAACAATGAAAGCACAAACTGTTCTTTTTGATGAAGAATCCTAGTTTTTTGAGGAATCTCCATACAGATTTCCACAGTGGTTTCACCAGTCTACACTCCCATCAACAGTGGAGAAGGGTTCCTTTTTCTGCACAACCCCTCCAGGATTTGTTATTGGTTGATTTCTTGAAAATAAGTCATTCATTCTGGAAATGAAATCTCAGTGTATTTTTAATTTGCATCTCTCAAATGACCAGTGATGTTGAACGTTTTTTCATATATTTATTTGCTGTTTGTAATTCTCCATCTGAGAAATGTGTATTCACCTCAGATGCCCACTTTTGGATTGAGCCTTTAAATTTGGGGAGGGGGTCTGAGTGTTTTGAGTTCCATATATATTCTAGTTATTAATCCTTTGTCTGAGGGACAGCTGACAAATTTTTTTTCCACACTGGGTGTTTTCTTCACTCTACTGGTTTCTTTTGCTGTGCAAAAGATTTTTAATGAGATGAGATTATTGCTCAGTTTTGATGTACTTTCTATGGTTTTGGACAACTGTATGATGGCTTGTGTCCGCTATTATAGTACTGCAGTGTAGTTTTACTGGCGCAAAAATCCTCTGCTAAAATCCTGTTTCAGTGCCTATTCATCCTCCCCTTGAAATCTGAAAGTCACTGATCTTTATATTGTTTCCATGTTTTTGCCTTTTCCAGAAAGTCATATAGTTGAAGTCATAGTCATAGTAGTCTTTTCAGATTGACTTCTTTTAATAATAGATATTATTTAAGTTTTTTCTTTTTCTTTTTTAACTTAAAAATAGCTGCCTGCACTCTATCATTTCTCTATATGTGTATACATGTATGTATGTATTTTTGCAGCACTAGGAATTGAACCCAATACCTTCATACTGAGCTACATCCTGAGCCTTTTTTTTATTTTGAGACATAGTCTTGCTAAATTGCCTAGGATGGCCTTGAATTTATAATCCTTGTGAGTAGCTGAGATTACAGATGTGGGCCACCTTGCCTGGCTAGCTTATTTGTTTTCTTTTTCTTTCCTTTTTTTTGTTTTAAGTGCAGAATATATTTATTGGGGAAAGAAAGCATCTGTCTGAGAGACAAACAGAAGGGGACCCAAGTGCATTGCCAAAGCCCTTGCCTTTTCTAGGTGTGTACAGACCAAAACCGAGGGCACATCCAAGGTGGGGGAAAATGGGAGATCAAAAGGTGGGCATGACGTGGGGCAAAATTAATGAGATTATGATCATAATTGCCCAGGTTATATTGATTAAATGGAGATCAAATGGGGAAACAAGTCATGTAGCGAGCAGGTAAGAAACAGAACAGGGGCTTTTGGAGGGGGTTCTGGCTCTTCCTGGCTTTCCTGGCTTTTCTAGGGTGGTTGATACCTGTTTAGAATATCAGTCACGGTTGCTTATCCTTAGAGGAAGCATGTGGTTGCATTACTGTTGCATCTTTTGTCTTGAGGTCTGGCCTTTAGCATGTGTCTGTGTTTCCCCCACAGTTGCAATGTATGCCTTCTACACTGGCTTGAGTGGTCATTTCTTTTATAATAAGTAACATTCCTTGTCTGTGTGTACCTCAGTTAATATTTATCTGTTCATCTACTGAAAAACATCTTGGTTGCTTCTAACTGTTCACAGTTACGAATAAAGGTGCTGTAAATATCCATGTGCAGGTTTTTGTGTGAACATGTTTCTGTTTGGGGAAAATACCAACTAGTGCAATTTGTTGTAATATATGGTTAAGTATATTTAGTTTTATAAGAAAATGCCAAGACTGCTTTCCAAATTGTCTTATTTTGTATTCCCACGAGCAACAATGAGAGTTCTTACTGTCCCCACATCCTTGCCAGTGTTTGGTGTTGTTTTTTTTGGAACCGGGGATTGAACTCATGACCTTGCACTTGCCAGCAGGTACTGTACCACTGAGCTATATCCCTGGCCCCCAGTTTTTGGTATTTTGTACCATTGTAATACATGGTATCTCATTGTTTTAGTTTGCATTTCCCTAATACAATATAATATCATGTGGGACATCTTTTCATATGCTGTTCCATTTGGTGAGATATGTGTTAAGGTGTTTGACCCACTTTTAAATTGGGTGGTTTGGTTTTTTACTGTTGAAGTTGAGGCGTTCTGTATATATTTTGGATAATAGCCCTTTACAAAATAAATTTTTGTAGATATTTTCACCTAGTCAGTGGCTTTTCATTCTTTTTGACAGTGAATCTCAGAGCAGAAATTAAAAAAAAATTTTTTTTTTCGTTAGTGGGGATCGAACTCATGACCTCACTTGTCAGGCAGGCGCTTACGCTGCTGAGCTAAATCTCCGGCCCCAAGAAATTTTAAAATTTTAATCAAGTCTAACTTAACAATTTTTTTCATGGATTGTGCCTTTGGTATTGTATCTAAGAAAGTTCTCACCAAACCCATAATCATCTCTATATATATTTTTCCTCTTAAATTATCCTCTATGAGATTTATAGTTTTGAGTTTTAATATTTATGTATGTAATTCATTTTTAGTTTTTGTGAGAGGTGTGAGATCTCTGGCTAGAATCATAGTTTTGCCTGTGATGTCTAATTTTTCCTGAAAAGTTTTTCTTTTCTCCCTTTTATTGCTTTTGCTTCTTTGTGAAAGATTAGGTAGCTGTATTTATGTAAGTCTATTTCTGGTCTTTTTGTGCCATATAGCTTTATAGTAAGTCTTGAAGTTGGATAGTGTCAGTCCTTCCAACTGTCCTCTTCCTTTAATATTGACTTGGCTATTCTGGATCTTTTGTCTCTCCATATATATTTAAGAATCAGTTTATCAGTGTCCACAAAAAAATTTGCTGGGATTTTGATTGGGATTGCATTGACTATGATAAAGTTGGGAAGACACCTGGACCATTTGTACTCTTCCTGTCCACAAACATGCTGAGCCTGTCAAAGGGATATCTTTGTTTTTTTTGCGGCACCGGGGATTGAACTCATGACCTTGTGCTTGCCAGGCGGGCGCTTAGGCTGCTGAGCTAGATCCCTGGCCCTTGTGTTTTTAAGACAGGATCTCACTATGCCATTCAGGCTGGCCTTGAGCTCACTTTGTAGCCCAGGCTGGTCTTGAACTCACAACGATCTTCCTGTCTCAGCCTTCCAAGTGCTGGGATTACAGGTGTGAGCCACCACGCCTGGCAAAGAGATATCTTTATAGTTCTTTGATATCTTTCATCAGAGTTTTATAGTTTTCTTCATATGTCTTGTGAAAATTTATACCCTTTCCTTTGGAGAGGGTGCTAATGTGTTGTGTAATTTTAAACCCTATGTGGCAACCATTAAGTATTTTCCGTTATTATAATTTTGTCATTTTTGAGAATGGTATATTAATAGAATTACATAATATGTAACCATTTGGCCTTTTAAGATTGCTTTTCTTTTGAAATTGATTTGTGATGATTTTAATGTTATAGAAAAATAGAGCAAACAGTCTTAGAAACAGTTCCATCCTGCACAAGCAGACCATTACCTTTGTTAAATAGAGGAAACTTGGGAACACAAGACTAGAAAGCATTGAGAACTAGTATTATACTAATTCTGTAAATTGTTGTATATGTGGTAATGAATTTCCTTGTGTGTAATATGGTCAGTGTACTAAAGAACAGGATTGGTGAGTTGGATGTATAGATTCAAAACTTCTGCTACTTGCTTTAAGTAGCTTATACATTGAATATTTCCTTTTTTTTTTTTTTTGATATGAGGAATCAAACTCAGAACCTTGTGCTTGCCAGGCAGGTGCTGTGCCACTGAGCTTTATCTCCAGCTTCTCACTGAATATTTCTGAGGCAAGAAGATTTAGCACACGATGAACAGTGTTTAAACGTGAGTTTTTAAAATGCTGCCCAAGGTGATGCTGCTACTAATCTTGATGGTCTGTTCTTGTCTTGGGATGTGGTGTGCTGTAGATTGTCAGAAGCTTTAGCTCTGGTAAAAGAGAAGGTGGTGACTTCGTTTGCTGTGCCCTATCTCCCCGTGGTGAATGGATCTACTGTGTGGGAGAGGACTTTGTGCTCTACTGTTTCAGCACTGTCACTGGCAAGCTGGAGAGAACTTTGACAGTAAGTATTACCAAGGTCATCTAAAGAAATTACTATTTTTCTGAACTCTGAATTACACACTTTTTCCAGATTGACTTCTGTTAGTGTGACCCTCAGTACAAAAAATACGAAGTGTTTTATCACAAAGCAAAATTATGGGTAAATTGTATGGAATCACTTCCATTATCAGGATAAGACATTCTTTAGCAACCCTGTGAGTTTCAGGTGGATAGAATGGGTGTACAGAAAGCAGAGAATGAAGGATATATATACCTGTCTAACCAGCTAGGTGGGTCAGATCTTTCTCACGGAGTTAGTAATAAATATGGGTACTTTCCTTCACTTCTCTTTTCCCCCTGGTACTGGGGATTGAACCCAGGGCCTGTATCTCACTGTCACTAAATTGCTCAGGCTGGGTTTGATTCTGTCTCTTCTTAGTGGTGGGCTTACAGGCATGCCCCCATCCCTGGCTTTCCATAGCTTTTAAAAAAATTTTTTTCCATATCCTTTTGAAGGTACATTATCCTATCAGATTAAGATTTTTTTTTTTTTTTTTTTGCGGCACTGGGGATTGAACTCATGACCTTGCGCTTGCCAGGTAGGCGCTTAGGCCGCTGAGCTAGATCCCCGGCCCTCAGATAAAGATGTTTTTAAAACTTGTAGTTTTATGATATTAAAGTCAATAAAAGGAGTAATTAATGTCAGCTGCTCTAACAGTCCCTAAAGTGGCTTAACACTAAAACTTCATGTCCCACTGTGATGGGAGTTGGATGGCCATCTTCTTTTGGCTGTACTGTTGGAATGTGTGGCCTCATTCAGTTCTGGAAGCCTCTTCAGAGTGAGGAATTTGTTATCAACCTGTGCGCATCCTAATTGAGCTTTACCTCTTCCAGGTTCATGAAAAGGATGTGATTGGTATTGCACATCATCCTCATCAGAATCTCATTGCTACCTACAGTGAAGATGGACTCCTAAAGCTCTGGAAACCTTAACTCAGCTTTCTTTAAAAACAAAACACAATACAACACAACACAATACAATACAAAACAAACTGAAAGCATGTACTTAAATGAAGACATTCATGTGTGTTGTTACATTTCTTTTAGGCTAGCTTTTCTAAGCAAATTGTCTGATTAGCCACAAAAAATTGTGTGAAACTTCATGTTTATCAGTTACCTTTCTTAAAATACATTTTTAATGTATTAGTTTGTCTTTTTTTTTCTTTTCCCAGTGACAGGAATAGGACCCAGGTCCTCACACACATTAGACAAGTACTCTCACTTTGAACTATAGCCCCAGCCCATAGTCTGTCAGTTTCTAACAGGACCAGTCACTTAAATGTTTTCATCATTGTTTCCTGGAGAATGAAGTACTGTGTTTTTTTTTCTTTTTTCTCTAAATTCCTTTACAGTTAAAATTTGCCTAATCATAAAACTTGTAAGTAAGTGTATTCAGTAGCTGTGTCCTGTCTGACTCCCGCCCCCTGCCCCCATTTTTAAGATGTTAATAAACTTTATAACTTTCTGGAGATTGTAAATAAGTGCTCATCTAGTTAATATATTTACTTAGAAACAAATGCAGAATGGAGAGAAATCATTATCATCCCTGAACCTCAAGTCATTTCCTGGGTAGGACAGACTGATGTGGAATCAGTGAGGTGATGCATAGGATCTCATTTCATTACCCTCACAATTGCTCATTGCAGGCTGTACCTTCTCACATCATTAGACCAACTCCAGGGAATACAGTTTCTGTCTCTTCTCGTTGCTGAGACCAAATACCCCATACCCAAAGTTAAAGGGGGAAAGGCTTATTTAGCTGTTTGTAGAGGTTTCAGTCCATAAGGGGCTATCACCATGGCAGGGTGGCACATGGCAGAGGGGCAACAGTTCATGATGGCAGAAGACAGCAAAAGCAACCAGACAGAAAAACCTCTTTCTGTCCCTTACATTGTATGCAGGCTACCTGCCCTAGGGTGGGTGTAGCTCATACCCTTAATCCAGCATTGAACCATGAATCAATCATAACCTCTGTAGATTCAGCTGCCTTCAAAAACCACTCCTCATGACCGCATGAGGCTTTGGGGGGGACAGACAAACCATGAGTCTCTACCTTCTGGATGGAACTTGTGTATGAGCTATAATTGTTTTGGCATCTCCTACGTGGAGTGTCTGGCATTAAAAACGGGCTGTTGAGGAGCAAAACTAGACCACGACTTGAGTTTTTTAGAAAAGTCTCTTGCAACGTGCATATTTATCAGTTAGCTAAAGAAACTAAAAGTTGCTGGGTGTGGTGACACATTTGAGCACTTAAGACAAGTGCATCCCACCAACCTATATTCCCAGCCCTCAACAACTGTTGAAAATGTTCCACCTCACACTAAAAATGTACAAAACACTTGTGGTGTGTGAAGATACTATGCTGAAGATACTATTTCAAGGAAGTGAGCTCTTACTGCTCTAAGCATTTATTCTCATTGTTAGCATGAAATACAAACTTGTGGGGAAGGTTTAAAAAATTCTGAATTCTACCTTTGATTTTGATTTGAAATGGAGCCTGAATGAATGCCTGTGTACAGTTGTGCTCACTGTTGGCTGAATTTATTCTTTCTAGCACCAAGAAATCCCTCTTTCCAGTTAACTTTTTCCCTTGGCAGCGCTAGGAATTGGACTCGGAACTTTGAACATGCTAGATAACCATGCTATCAAAGAACCACACCCTCAGCCCTTCAGTCATATTCTGTAACTTCCATTTTGCTACAAAACCTGCAGCATGTCTTTGGTAATGTCACTTGTTGCCATTTTAAATGTTTAAGGAATGTTAGGAGGATTTGAACTTACTGGTATTTTTTAAAAATTTGATTGAGATGGTCAAAATGTGTCTCCCACCAGAAAATTTTAAATGAGTATCCAGCAGTTCAGTAGCTATGTTCTGTCTCCATCAGTTCAGAATTTGTATGAATGTAGTCTGCTATCCCAGTTGAACCACCCAGGTCTGCTGCACAGAAGGCAAGCATGAGAAGTTGATTTTCTGATGTAGCCCTTGACCTCAAGTTGGCAACTGTGAGATGTTTTGGTCAAGATTACAAAGAATTTAGCACAGATTTGTTTATTCATTCCAGGAATAATTTTTTTCTTCTCATACTGGGAATTAAACCCAGGGGTACCCAACACTTGAGCTATCCCCCTAGCCTTTTTAAAATTTGAGAAGGGGTCTTGTTAAGTTGCCCAGACTGGTCTTGAAATTGTACTCGCAATTCTCAGCCTCCTGAGTAGTTGGGATTTTAAGTGTGTGCATGGTACTTAGCTTTGTTCAAGGAATTTTTAACACTTCTGTTCCTGGCATCAAGTGTGAAGGATGGTTCAAAAATACTAGTGTACCTTACTGTAGGAAAGAGTAAGGTAAAGGAATATTAAAGCTGATAGAAGGGTGGAGCCATTTTTGGTAATGTGGGCAGTTGATCCAACCAGCTGTTAGGAAAAGTTCTCTGAAGGACCAAAATAGCTAGAAATAAAGGATTTTGGCTTCTAAGCTACCAGAAGGAAGCTTTCCACTTGTCTTGTTCTAGTAGCAAGGCAAATGCTAAATTGGTAGTTTTTTGAGGCCAAAGGCAGATTGGAAACTTCAGTAAAATGCATTGAGTCTAACAAGCAAATATAAAATTGGGAAATCTCACTTTCTATTTCTTAGAACCACTTGTTGGGGAACCCTCAACAGGATAACCTTTATCTTTCACTTTCATTTCACAAACAGGATCTCATTTCACTGCCCTCACAATTGCTCATCACGGGCTGCACCTTTTCACATATTACGTCAACTCATATGATTAGGACATAAGTTTCTAAGGAATGACAACACTCATCACCACCCAGACCTCTGAGGGTGGGGGTTGTAGAGGCCCAAAGTTGAACCATTTGTTGAGCAGACTGGGTGTCTGGACCTAGGTCCCTGGTGAGGTAGCCCCGTCCCCACAGTAACTGGGGCAGGGTGAGCTACACCAGCCAGAGCCTAGAGACAGCCACTCTGGTGGCACCGAGTCATTTTCCTTCAGGGATCTTGTTATGAGTTAGTGGTAGAGGCTAATTACATTATGTGCCCAAACTGAATTTGCACTACCTTGTTAAAATGAAGTGTAGTGAGGTTCCTGGGAGATCCTCTGCTGTCCAACAGACTTTACCAATATCCCTTCTCTAGCATGTAAAACCTAAAATGTGGGGCATAAAAAAGTTCATTTTACCCTCCGTTCAGCTGTTAATGACTAGAAAACGCATCTTCTGATAAAGCTATTTTAAGGCATCCTGTTTTTTTTGACACACAACCTCACTATGTAGTTCAGGCTGTCCTTGAACTATGCAGCCCAAGGTGGCCTTGAACTTGCAGCAATCCTGTTTCAGCTGAGACTACACTGGTGTTTTTTAAAACAGCAAATCATATAAACTGCAGGCACAGTATTTTCTTCAAATATCTTTTGATTTGTATTAACTAGTTCCACTAATAAAGTCTAGTAAGCCCCTCCTACTATGCAAGCAGCCTATTTCTTAGAACCACTTTATGAGGAACATCCTACTTAAGACCCTTACAAAGTAATGGGTTTTCAGACCTAAGGCACCTTAAACAATTTGCATGGAGCTCATGTTGAAAGCCAGATGATTTCTACCATCGACCTCCTTCGAGTCTTGCTTGTGTCTCCCCTTTAGGTTTTAGCTGAAGCAAAGTATCCATGGACTGCTTCTGCATTCTGTTAGAATACCCAAGTAGGCCACAGGTGTGAGATAAGTAGAAAGCATGCATTACAAGAATCTGGATTCTCAACTTCGCTGTCGTATTTTTCTCAGGCTAGACCAGTGGTTTGAAAGGCAAACATAAGAACTACTTTGAAAGGCAAATTTTTAGCCGGGCGTGGTGGTGCACGCCTGTAATCCCAGCACTTGGATCATTGCAAGTTTGAGATCAGCCTGGGCTACAAAGGCCAGCCTGAACTGCATAGTGAGACCCTGTCTCAAAAAAAACAAAACAAAAAAACACAACAAAAAAAAGGCAAATTCTGAGGCTCTACCCCAGATTTACATAATCAAAAAGTGGTGAGGCCAAAGAAGTATGTTCCAATTTGAGAGTAGATAGGAGAATAGTTTCCTCACAGGTATACTAGTTGTTCTGAGCTTTATAAAGGTTGTCAAGATAACAAATTTTAGAAAGGTGTAAGAACAGTATTTATAGTGTGGCTTGGTAGGACTCGTTCACTGTGCTTTTAGAGTTCCATTTTCCAGTATTTCATAAGAAAAGCTGCTGCCAAATAGACTGTATTTTTAAATTGGGTGGGAAGTTTTGCTGGTCTGAGACTGAAACTTGCAAAAGCAAGGGCTGCCATAAATAACGGCCTGCTCCATACAGCTTCATCTCCATTTTGGTGGTTCTCAACTGCAGCTGCGCATTATCACCTTGGTGCTCACACTATACACTTTAATTACACCCAAATCCCTAGAGGGTGGGACTTGTGTCTCCTTTTCAACATAAATGTTCCCTAAATGAAACCTCAGGGTACTTGCAGGCATCCTGATTACAGAAGATTGAGCAGAACCATAGACTATACACCCTACTAGTCGGAAGTCCTATGGGGGGGGCTCAAACTCAGGCCTCCACGTTCACTCCCAATTCACATTTAATATTAGTTTAACAGTAATTTTTTTGGGGGGGGTTGTTTTTGAGACAGTCTTGCCATGTAGTTCAGATTAGCTTTGAACTAATTATTTAGCACAGGCTGGTCTTGAACTCAGGGTGATCCTCCTGCCTCAGCCCCCTGAGTGCAGGGATTATATGTATGCACCACCACACCCAGCAATTTTATAGTAATGTTAACTCAGTGAAGCAAAAAAATTATTAAAAACAAATGCTTTGATAATCTGAGAAAAAAGCCTGTAGCGACACATCAGAAATGCTTTGTAATCAGTGTATTAAGGAGACATTCATACATTTCAACAATTGCTTAAATTCTGATACCCAGATTTAAGCATGTGAACATGACTTTTTTAGACATACAAGTAAAGCTATTCATCATAATTTGCTATACTATTACCATTAAATTACAGTTACTTTGGAGCATTAAGTCAAATGGGTTAAAGTAAGCCTGTAACATACCTAAGTACACCTTCGTATATTATACATGCACATTACCTTTCTGTGTAGTTTCTTCACTTTAATTTCAAAGTTACCCAGCTCTGAAGTCACAACTCAAGGGCTTATGGTCCAAAGAGAAGGGAAAAACAATATAACCAGGACCGGTCAACATAGTTTTATATATATATTTAAAAAGATGGCACAGCAGAAGGGAATGCAATCCTAGAAATGCAGGCCCTTAAGAAGCAGCATTATTATGATAAACCTCTTCTTTAGAAAGGTATCATTTCTATCATTGATATCACAGGCTAAATTGTATTTTATGCCACCTTCAAGTAATAGTTGAGGCAGTAGAATGCAGAGGCATCACAATGAGTCCCACTTAATACAAATAACTATAGACAGACCAACACTTCCACAGACTGGTTCCTTTTTCTGATTGCCAGTTAAATACATTTTTAATCCATAGCTTAACAATGAAGGGTCATACACTAAAGTCAACACATATACCTAGCATTTCAGTCTAAGCTTGTCCATGTGTACAACTGAGATCAATTACAAGGTATGGCCTAACAGACACCAGGGTTTGATACTTTTTACAGGCATTAAACTTCATCTTGCACACTGAAGTCGTCATACATACAGGGCAAAGTCGGAGCTTTTGTATTTGTGTTTATTCTTCATTTAACTTTTAAAACACTACTATAACTGAATATTGAAACAAAAACGATAGCAAGTAGTGAGCATATGATGATTACAGTCCTTCACGCATTCACTACTGCACTAAATGCCAGCAGTGAGTATTATTCACTGGCCCCATTAAGAGGTCTGACACTGGACACCACCTCTGGGATGATGTTCATCATCCTCATAGGCTTCTCCATTATAATGGCGCCGCCTTTCCTGATTTGGATCAAAGTCTACCAGTTCTACTTGATCCATTTCATCAGTCTCTTCTACTTCCTTCCTCTCAGGTAAGAGTTTTTCCAGCAAAGAGAGTTTATCAGGAGAAAGAAAGCCGTTTTCAGGAAAGTTTACCTTAAATTCAATGATTAGAGGACCCTTTTCATATGGTCTACAATAAATTGGCATGCCTTCATTTAGCACACACTTGATGTCTCCATGCTTGACAATTTGACCTGGATGGGAAGTGATGACTATGGTTCGGTTGTCAAGAGTAGATATTGGCTTGTGGAAGCCACACAGTGCTTCAACCAGTTGTATATCCATACACATGAAAAGGTCTTCTCCTCGTCAAGTAAAAACAGCATGGTCCTTCTGATCTAATACAATGATAATGTTTCCTGGCTCCAGTCCTGGTTCTTGGTCTCCTTCACCATGGAATGTTATCTTCTGGCCATCCTTCACTCCTTTGTCAATATGAACTTCCAGAATCTTCTTCTCTCTAACTATCTTCCTTCCATTACAGCTTTTACATCTATCTTTAGGGCTGATGCATTCCCCATGGCCCTGGCACTCCATGCACACAGACTGAATTTGCTGACCATTCCAGGTCCTATCTGATGAATTCTTATCTGCATTCCAGTACCTCGGCAGTTGGGACAGCATTCCACAGCTCCTTTCTTACCACCTCGGCCTTCACATTTGTCACAAATCACATTCTTTTGCAGAGCCAGCTTCCTTGTGGCACCACTATATCTTCTAAGGTAACCGAGAGCTGATGCCCCACATTTTTACCTCTCCTTTCTCTCTGCATCCTTCCTCCTCCTCCAAAAAACATGTCAAAGATATCCATGGGGGAATCCAAAACCGCCACCTGCTCCACCCTCCTTAATTGCCTGTTCTCCTCCTTTGTCATATAATTCCCTTTTCTTGGCATCA